>JAJMDQ010000045.1:0-66648 GCA_030573815.1 Kurtzmaniella cleridarum | reverse complement strand
ATATATATTAATTTTATATAGCATTAGGTGATTCAATGTTTTATTTGATTTTTCATTTTGCATTGTTAGATTTGGTTACTTTCGCACTGGTTCTTTTTCGGTTTCGATAAGAATGGAATCATAGTACTGTATGTTAATTCTCCAATCCTTTAGCACCTTTATTCAAAGCCCGATTGATTTTAGTATAAAATTGACTCAAAGTGTTGTAAGGGAAGGTCAAATTATCGCAGAAATATTCAGGTAAAATTTTGGTTAGAACATCGGCGTTTGCTGTCTTTTCTTTCATAAACGTGGGTATATAGTTAATATCAGCAGACAGGTGTAATTTTTTTTCAATGATTAGTCTATATTGTACAGTTAAAGGTTTTTCTTGTCCATTTGTAGACATTTGAACCACATCAAAATGAAATCTGTGATGGTCCTCTTCATAGTTTGTTATTCGAAGACCAGTTAAAAGCTCCAACATATCAAATGTAATTCCAATTGTCTCCAACTCTTTACCCAATTCGTCTTGAGATAGCACCTCTGAATGCCCCTTCTTTTTAATCGGAGAGATGAACGATGATACTGCCCCTGATGAAGAAGATGATGATTTTGAAGCGGGTGCGTGTGCGTTTTTAGCAACTTCATTTTGGGCCTGTATTATTTGTTGTTTGGCTTCAAGCTCATTTTCTAATTCTTCTATACGTCTAGCTTGTTCTTCTAACTGTAATTCGGCTTTAGATCTGTATTCTGCAAAAAGTTTATCTTGTGAAGTCAGTGTAAGACGCGATATTAATGCAATGATTTCTTCTGAAGAATTGGCATTTAGTATATCCAGCTGTGTGATTTCTTGATCTATTATAGGAGTATCAGCTTGAGAATTCTGGGATGCCTTTTTCGTGGGTGTACTGCTGCTTGCGGCTCTTGATTTACGAGGTTTTGGTGCCATAGTAATTGGATTTGATTGTTGGTAAGTTCATAGAGAACAAATTAAAGCAGAGAATGAACCGCGAGCCAAACAAAAAGAAAGTACAGAAAAAAAAAAAAAATAAAAAGTAAAAATATAAATAAAAATTAAAATTAAAATAAAGAAGAAACGTTAGTTAAAAAAAAATTGGCAAGTAGTTTGCGAAAAAAGTAAGTAGGGTTAAAAGCACAAAAGAATCTCAAACAGGAAAAGAGTTAATTAATTTACTGTTGAGTCATAAACCGGTTTTCCTTCTAGCAACCACAACTTGGATTCAGTCTTTGATTGTAATTTGAGGGGTAGAACAACTACATTTTTGACTTTTATAGCATTAACTGAATTAACCAGACTTTGCTGTTTAATTTTTTTCCAGCCACAGGTTGAAATAAAATTGATTAGGAAAAAGAGGGACTTCATCTAAAAATTTGGACGCCAATTTTTTGATCAATTGCATTGGGAACCATATATTTAAAATCCCGGCTATAAATGTCTTTTACTCCTGATATTTTCAAGAGGAAGCTTTCGTCGCTTCTGGAAACACAAGATTCTATTGTGACGATTTCTCAATGGATTCTTTTCCATCATAGACACAGCAAAGAAATTGCACAAGCATGGGCACAGTATTTGATGGATCTTGATTCTCAGCCAGGACAGTCATCCAAAAAACTTTCATTGCTTTATTTGTGCAATGATGTAGTACAACAAGCTCGTCATAAACGGAAACCTGAATTCATTCATTCGTTTGCTGAAGTGCTCCCATCGGTTTTCAGTCTGACATACCATGCAGTTAACGACAATATCAAGCCTAAGATCACGAGATTGATTAATGTTTGGGAAGATAGATCTGTCTTTAATGCCGATGAGATCAAGCTGTTGAGAGATGCAGTCAAAAATAGTGGGTCATCGAATAAAAATGTTGCATCGCATAATTCAAATGGAGAAAATAAGAATGGAACGGTTAAAATTGAAATAGCTCCAGAGCTTGTTCACATTAATAATTATTTGCTTCAAATTAAACGCTTAAATGATACAAATCAGGGCAATCTTCAACAAATTACTTCTCAATCAAGACAATATCTTCCAGAAGACCCTCTGATGTCCGATAATCTTCCTCTGCCCAATATTTACCTTCTGAAATTATCTATTCTTGAAAAACTATGTAATTTAGCTACTTCAAATATTAACAGTATAAAAAATGATCGTCAACGGGTGCTTGGCCAAGTTGAACTGCTTTTAGAAATTGTGAAAGGAGCAATAAAAACAGATGAATCCAAATTAGACTTGGTATCTAACACTTTAGAGAGATTGAAAACGACAAGATCAGAACTTCAAGAGATGACTGGCGAAACTGAAACTGAAGAAAAGCAAGAAGCGCCTTTAAAATCCATAATTAATAATCGTAAGTATAGCGCAGACGCTTCAAATGGCCCAAAACTTGATGATGAATCAAATGACGAAATTCCTACGTATGCACCAGATAGTGATGAAGAAGTTGAAGAAGGTGATGATGATGAAAGCAGTTTAAGATCAAATAAACGTCAAAGAACATCTCGAACACCTCTGTTTCTGCTGGGTTCTTCTACTCCTCTGAAAAGAGTGGCATTTCTGGAAGATGTTCAAATCAAAGAATATGAAAGAGAAGAGCAAACAGAATTAATTAATATTATGAAAAGCACTGAAGAGCATGGTAATGAAAATGATGAAAATGATGACTCCGATGACAGTGATTATAACCCAGTCAGTAACTTTGACCCTGTAGATTATGAAAAGCACCATAAGGATGTGATTGATCTTAAACACGATGAAGATTCCAAAGAGTGTGTGCAAAATGATGTAATGAGTATCTTATCAAAATTGGCATAATCTGTAACAACTACAATACACACTATTTTTAGCTTTTTTCAAAAAAATAATTGATTTTAAAGTTACATATAGTTACATAAAATGGTCAATGTTGATTCAATGCGAACTCCTTGACAAAAAAAATATAATGGAAGAAATGGAAAAATTGGAAGAAATTTTTTAAAAATAAAATGTAATAGTTTAAAAATAAAATTCCATCAGTACTATAAGTGTTATGAAACGAAAGTATAATTAAATTCTAGAGCTACAGTGATTACAATTGAATAAAAATAATAGTAGTGTCGTTTTATTATTTTCTGTAGTATAACAAAACGGTCCATTCAATACTAAGGAGAAGGACTATGCAAAATATCAGGTAGTGATATACCACGTCTTTCAAAAGAAGTACCTGATGTAGATGTTTTATTTTCCGTTGGTTTTGAGTCGTTAAAATTGAAATTTTTAGTTTGTGAAGTATTTGAAATATTTGAAGTGTTTGAAGTATTTGAAGTATTTGAAGTATTTGAAGTTGGTGTAGTTTGTAAATTCTGTAAATTTTGTGAATTTTGTGAATTTTGTGAACTTTGTGCAATTTGTAAATCTTGTGAATTTTGTGAAGTTTCTAAATTTTCTTGTGCTCCGTGGTCAGATGTAAGTAGTGTTTTTTCAATGCTAATTTTGCTTTTACTTTTATTCTTTAATCTTGTTGAAGATTTGTTAGAAATTTCTTTTGAAGTAGCTAGTCGTTTCTTCTTATTGTTTGCTTCCTTCTCTAAAGAATTCTCTTTCCTCCCTTTCCTCAGTAAATATACGCACAATTTTTCAGAACTGCCACAGGAAGTACATTCAGGAAGTTCTCGGCTACATTTTTTCTTCAATCTATGACAACGAACACATGAGGACCTAGCTTTGTTTGGATCAGATTTGTCAAGATCAGGATATGAAAGATTTTGCAGGTATATATTATCAGATCCAGGTTTAAACTCTGATATATTTTTTCTTCGAAAGACTGTCATTAATGATTCCAAATCTGCTGTTACTTCAGAAATCGGCCTGCGATTTTCCACTTGAAATTCACCCAAGTATGATTCAATTTCCGGGTATAGTTCTAAATCGTATTCATTTGAATCCATTGTTATGAAATATTGTTGAAATCATTTATAAATAATCCCATTATTTTTCAAATTCAAGAAATCTCGAAGTATATATTTCGCGGCTAGTCTCGGTCTCGATTGCAACCATTTTGATATATTTTGCCTATATCTGCACGGTTGATGCTGCGAAAAAAAAAAATTTAAAAAAAAGTTGGTTTTAAGTGAGCAAAGTTCGATTTTTATTTTTTTTCTCGTAATTCCCTATAAAGCGGGCACCGACTTTTCGGTTCAGGCCGAGATTCAATATGTACTACGCTTACCGCATCTAATTCATCGGCATCTTTCGCAATCGGCATCTCTATGACTCATTAAAATATATTTAGTACTTATACTCTTCTTATTTGAATGATTTTGTAGCACTTCTTCGATAAAATGAACAAGTAGGCCAGACTTTCAAGTTTTATGGTAGCATGCATATATCGGTAATAAGAAGATGTTGGATTCATCTAGGTAATCGGCAATAATGTGGTTCAACTTTAAGCATTTCAATAATCGGTTTTCAATTATTAGTTTTATCAAATACGCAGGTGAAGCCGATTTTTTAGCCCGACTTGGAAACTCATATGTGATTTAATTTATTGTTCACCGGTTTAAAGAATGACTGCACAATTTTATTTTTTTAAAAAGAATTTAATTAATTATCATGTAAAAGCTTCTGCTTCATACATCGAAATTTAAGAAAATTTACCGTTTAATCCTAGTATAAAAATGTAAACTTCTCTTGGCTTGGCGGAAAAAATTTAACTGATGGTTTTTCCTAAAGTTCTTGTACAAGTTCGAGCCTAATAATAATTTTTCCGCCAGCGGGATTGGCCGTGAAAGTCCACCAGCAATACTTAAAAGTAATTTTGTAGGTTCTCTCAGTCTTATTTGCGAAAACACGGGTATATCTCGTGTAGTTGCGTTTATTATATTTTTGTATATGTTATTACTTGGTTCTACGCCCATATAGAAAAGGCATTTGGCACGAGTAGATGCAACATAGAACAAGCGTGCTTTTTCTGAATCGGCGGTATAATTATTAGCATGTAAAGCGGATTTATCCTGCCTTTTATCTTGTTCATTGAAAAGAGAAGACCAATAAGATTCTCTATTAAATGTAGAATATGTACCAGCTAAAAATACTACCGGAAATTCTAAACCTTTCGCCGAATGTATTGTTGAAACATTAATTTTTTTATCTTCGAAAATAGGAATCAGCTCATTATAGTTTCTTAAAAAAAGATCAAGAAAAGAATTCTCCTTGTTGAGTAATTGTAACTCTATCCATGATTGGTATGAGTATAAAAGCGATTTTTGAAATGATTTCAAATTTGATTCTGTTGAATTATCGTCCTTATTTATCAAGTCTAATAATTCAGCTTTCTGACAAATTCGAAAGAGACATTCCAACGTAGAAGATACATCAGTTGGTAAATTTTTCCTTTCTTCTTCAATTACCACTAAAAACTTTTGTAATTTTATTAAGGTTTCGGGGGATTTTTTGTAAAATAATTTTGCATCTTTTGATTTTAAGTACTTTTCTAAATTATTGCTTCTACTAAACATTCTGGATACTCGAGAAATGTTTTTGTCAATGAATTGAAGTATGCACAATAAGGAGAATTTGGAATCATCCCCGTGCCTTAAAATTCTTAAAATATGGATAAAATTGTGTATTGGCAGATTAATCCAAACTTCATTCAGAGAAAGATGATTGTACTCCAATCCAAAATAGGAAATGGTTTTCATTACAGTTTTGATTTCATCGTTAGTTCTTGTTAAAATGGCAAAGTCCAGTGGCTTCAAAAGACCACCTGATTCGGACATCAATCTTATGATTTCAGTAACAATCCATAATACTTCGTCATCGAAATGGTTAAAAGGGGTAATAATAGGTTTATAGCCTGAAGAGTTTAATGATCTTGGGGTTTGAACTTTAGTTACGTGAGATGTAAATGTTAGAATTTCTGGGGTCAGGCGAAAAGTTTCTTTCAAAACAACTTCATTATATTCGTAATTTGGTAGAACCTTAGACGGATTGAGCATTAACTGCTGGTCCAGGCCTAAAAATTGGTATATCGATTGATTTGGGTCTCCAGCTATAGTGATATGCTTTTTCCTATTTATTTCACCAATCGGTTCAGTATTATTAACAGTATTATTAATATTATTATTAGATTGTTGATCGTTGGTAGGGTATGTAGTTATACTTTGTATCATAGAAATTAATTCTGGGTACATATCCTGAAACTCATCTACTATAACAACTTTATAATTATGCAATGGAGGTATGAGTTTATTGGAAGCTTTGGACATTTCGACCATTTTCAAGAAATCAGAAATCAAATCTGAATAAAGAATAATATTTTGATCTTCTAAAAACTCAAGAACAGCACTTATATAATCCTGAGGGATCCCATATTTTGATACCACGTCACCAATTGAAGAACTACCCGATCTTATGGCGGTCACAATTTTTTGAAATGCTAAATGAGTAATATTTACATCTAGTTGTGAACCATTCAAGATGGTGGATTTTCTAGAAAAAAATTTGGAGAAGGCAGACCAAGAAACACCATCCAATAGATTTCTGTTAGCAAATTCAGTAGTATAGGTACTCCCATAAACGTCAAGTAAAGTTCCTGCGAGTGAATGAAAAGTACTTATAGTAACAAGTTCACTTAGATTACCAATTTCTTGGGCAAGATTTCTTCTTAATGATTTAACAGATCTGTTTGCCATTGAAAGTACAAGAATGTGTTCAGGTTTAATTTTGCCTTCACAAATCAAATAAGCTATCCTTGCAACGATAATTCGAGTTTTCCCGCATCCGGGACCTGCTCTAATGGAAAGAAGTACGTTCATATCATTTTTAAAACAAATTGCATCATATTGGGACTCAGTAACTCGAATTACTTTGTTCTCATAATTGGTAATGCTCCGTATAGAACCAAAGTTTGCCTCTTCTTCCAATGAACCTTGTAGTGGTAATAAACCTTCAATCAGTCTTGTAGTCTCAAATATAGGTATTCCATGGACATTAACACTTTGATCCCCAGTGTTATCCATTTGGTCAATATTGCATGTGATGTTTGTGCAATTTCGCAACAATTTTTTGACGTGGATGTGGTTTGATATGTAAGGAAAATAAATTTAAAAAAATAAATAATTCTGGGTAATACCAACTTCAACCATTGATCGTTTTCTGGTCATTAAACCGTAGCATGGCAAGTTTACGGACTCTACAAAGCATAATACAGTTGGATCCATTGGTTTCAAATGACAACGACCAGGAGAATGACTCTGAGTTGTCATTGAATGAAATTGAAGGACAACTCAGCAATCTGCTTTCTTTACAACAATTAAGAAGAAACATTGATCCCGTTAATCCAGCTATCAAAAAGAGTCCGCAAGAGATTGAAAGCATGTTAAACAAGTTGGAATTCCATCAAAAAGATATAGATGGCTTTATTACTCGTTTGCTGCCGGTTCGATCGACAATCGAACGATTTCAAATGGACTTGAAAACGCTTCTGACTTCGTTGGTATCTTCTAGGGAGAAGTCTACTCAACTCTCATTGAATAGACAGCTGCAAAAAAATTTAATAGGGAAATTGAATCCCATAATTCTTGACTTGATGATTCCTCCGGAAGTGATCAATTCAATTTGCAATGATAAGGTTGATTCTCAATGGATAGAAAATTTACGTTTACTACAGGAAAAACATCAAATCATTGAAGATGAATCGTACTCGGGGGCTCCAGTGGAAGAGTTGAAGTCACTTATTCTGGACTTGACCGACAAATGCGTCGAAAGAATCAGAGACCATATAATAAGTCAAATAAAGCAATTGAGGCTGCCTAATTCATCATTACTGCTGCAGCAAATTCAACAGGACTTATTACAAACAAAGGAAGCATACCAATTTTTAAAGCTTAATCACCCAGATCTTGCGGGGCAATTGAAATTGGCATATTTTTATACTATGAAATGGTATTATGAAACAAAGTTTGCCAAGTATATATATGCATTAGAAAAACTTAAAGTACGAAATATGGATGTTATTTTCGAAGATAATTGGAAGTGGTTGCCTAATATTGTATCTAGTGGTGCAAATTCTTTTTCAAGCACAACAAATGGGACAACAGAAAACGTTCATACTAGGATTAGTGAATATCTTCAATCAGTTGAAAAGAGGAAACAATTACTTGAGTCACCCACCCAACTGATTCCACTGCAAATTGCTGAAACTACTCCGTTTTCTTATTGGCAGGAATTTGTATTTCAACAATGGATAAGTGCATTTGTAGATAATGTGATAGTGGAATATTTGTTTGTTGTTGACTTCTGGTATTCTGGGGATGAAAGATTCCCATTGGAAGTGGACCAAAAGAACTGGCATCATTTGGTTTTTGATAATATTTTCAAATATAGTACTGAGTTTGTGGATAATTTGATTACACTGCAACAGTCAACAAGAGCACGAGGAGGAGATGCATTTGCCATGTTAATTTGTATCCGTATGATTCAAAATATTCTGACCAAACTCCATGAAATACATATTCCAATTTTGGATGAGCATTTAAATCGCCTTCTGATGGAGTTATGGCCCCATTTCACCCGTATAATAGATGCTAATTGTGAAGCAATGAAAAGAGCTATACTCCATACAAAATCTGCTGCTGCACGCTTGGCCCCGCTTGCAGCAGGTCAGCAACTTGCTCAATTAGTAGCAGGTTTACTCAAGCTTTCAGAAAAAACAAATACAAAAGGAGAACCACTTCAAACCAGTATAAGAAGACTTCGTAATGACTTTGAAGGTTCTTTAACAAAATTAGCGGTCACTTTTTTCAAAGACAAAAATATGGAAAAAGAACTATTCTTATTCAATAACTACTTTATTGTATTAAATATTTTGAAAAATGAAGAAGTTGGGGAAGCATTTGCAGAAGAAATTGAGCACTTTGAGATGTTGTGTGATGCTTATAAACCTAAAAAATAGCTCAATATATAGTTGAAACGAAAGAAAAGAAAGTATAAAAGAACAATCATTTCAACTTAAAATTGTCTACACTTCAAAGTAATTCTTTTATAGTTAACTCCTAAAGTCTACCGCTGAGCAGTGGCTGAACAATAATAATCATTATATTATATTAATTTAAGAGTAATCTTATTGTATGTATTTATCATAATTCATCAGTATCCCAGAATTGCTGCAATTCGGGCAATCATTCCTGCGATTTGCAAATAAGTGGATACACCTTCAAGAACACGCATATGAGTAAATCCAATTTCTTTTATAATATCTAATCTTTGAGTTTCGTTAATTCCTGGTATAGTTTTTGCTACTTTGAATGTAGAGCTGACAATATCTACTGCAGAATAGCCTTTATCCCAAAGTTGATCCAATAATTGCAAAGACTCGTCTATTTTACCTTCACCTGCAAATGTAATAATTTTTCGAAGTATTAAAGGGTGAGGTTGATCTACAATTCTGAACACGGCCTTATCATCTACAAAACCAAAGCCTGCCGCTGTACTTTGAAGGTTGTTGATCGCTTGACGCATATCACCTTCTGCTGTAAATATAAGAGCCTGGAGACCTTCCAGGGAATATTGAACGTTTTCAGCTTTACTAACTTCTAGTAACCTTTGTAAGACTTGAGCATCGCTCAATTTCGAGTACCGAAGAATGGCACAACGTGATTGTAAGGGTTCTATTATCTTCAGGGATTGATTACATGCAAATGCAAATCGAGTGGTATTCAGGTAAAGTTCCATGGTTCTTCTTAAAGCTTGCTGGGCCCCAGGGGTCATCAGATCAGCTTCATCTAAGATGACTATTTTATGGCGACCAGAGGGGAGACTTATCTTTGTTTGGGCAAACTGCTTGATCTTATTTCTTACTACATCAATACCACGATCATCTGAAGCGTTAAGTTCCAATGTGGCTTGTGAATAGAGATCAGGTCCCAACAACTCATAAGCAAGACAATGAATCGAAGTAGTTTTCCCAATACCTGGAAGTCCAGAAATAATCATGTGAGGCATGTTCCCATCTTGAGCAATAATTTTAAGTCTTTCGATGGTTTCATCATTACCTACAATGTCGTCAAGACGCTTTGGTCGGTATTTTTCAACCCATGGGAGTTCAAGAGTTAAAGTGGAAGACATGACGCGTAATTTAAAAAAATTGGCCAGGTTTGAGAAAATGTTACATTAGTGAAAAGGAAAATATAAAAAAAAAAGTGTTATATGTAATATTGAAAAATGCTGCTTGATTTTATATATGATGTTTGAACTACCGCTAGAGTATATAGCAGCAGTAAATTCTTTTGGTATTATTAATATTATAGAGCATTTCATTTAGTTTGTTTCGTACCATTTTCTTTCTTTGTAGGATTATCTTGCTTTCTGTTTAGGTTCGCTTGTTTCTTGTTTTCTTGATTTTTCTTTTTTTGATCATTTTTTTTGGAATATACTGGTGCACTTGTGCTCAATAGCCTTATAGAAGGTTTTTGAAACGATAAATCTCCATTGTGTAATAATTCTTCCAACCATTGGACCTTAACATCAGGTATTTGATTTTCTATTATGTTGTATAGGCCTTGTGCCTCCTTTATTCCATCGGACATACCTACTATTGTCACATTCAGCTTCCCCAAATATTGTGAAAGCTGTTTTGATGCACCTCTGGGTAATTGAACAAGTTTGACTCTCCTTTTTGTTTCCAGAGCTGCTAAGCAAAGTGATGGAAAATGCTGAACTATAATTTTAGGCTCAATATCAAACTTTGTCACAAAAACGTATTTGATATATGGGCTAGCCACACCCTGAGATGAGTCGGTATGGGTAGCATTTTTTTGCAATAAATGGATTGACTGGGCTTGCTTTTCAAGAGCTCCAACTGTCAGATTAAATCCTATAGTAATATGATTCAAGATTTCAGGCTTGGTAGGTTTTTGCACTAAATTGTTATACGATGCAACTTCATTGAAAAGGTGCTCTAAAAGTGACAATATGGTCTCTGCATCTTTAGGATCTACAAATGGCCATGTTTGCAGCTGCGTGTATGGGTTGTCTAATACTGGTTTGAATACCTGCCTTCTTCTATTTTCTACCTCTTTAAGAGAGCCGGAAACCTTTGGTTTCTCTACTTTACCATTTTTGCTTTTCTTTTGGTTGGCAGATCCCATTGCAATATAAAGAATGGTATAAAGAAAAACGTTTTCTGGGATTTATTCGCGAAATTGCTGAACGTACATAATAGTAGGTGATAAGGCGAAAAAAATA
Source organism: Kurtzmaniella cleridarum (assembly GCA_030573815.1). NCBI lineage: Eukaryota > Fungi > Ascomycota > Pichiomycetes > Serinales > Debaryomycetaceae > Kurtzmaniella > Kurtzmaniella cleridarum. Next base: position 55,427 of record JAJMDQ010000045.1, on the reverse strand, counting down.
AATTGATACAAAGATTTTGCATTGAATAGTGTCTACTTTCCCCCACCATTTAAATAAAGAGGAAAAATGGTTAATATAATACAAATTGATATTTTTTTTCTTTCTTTCAGTGGAAACTACAGATCTTCAAATGAATCAATATAATTATTTTCAGTTGGACAATATGATGCACGCAACTATTTTTTTCTAGTTTATAAAGTAAAGTACAAGTTGTTTTTTTTATGATTTTTCCGGTTTTCTGTTTCTTAATTATCATCCTCTTTATCCTTTTTAGCATCTCCATAAGATGGCAGCTTTGGATTATATTGTGGTGAAGTTGGGCTGTAACTTGGCGAAGTTGGAGAATACTGTGGAGAAGTTGGACTATAACTTGGCGAAGTTGGAGAATACTGTGGCGAAGTTGGACTATAACTTGGCGAAGTTGGTGAATATTGTGGTGATGTAGGAGAATATTGCGGCGATGTAGGACTGTAACTTGGCGAAGTTGGTGAATATGAAGGGGATGTAGGACTATAACTTGGTGATGTTGGGCTGTAACTTGGTGATGTTGGACTATAACTTGGAGAAGTAGGACTATAACTTGGAGAAGTAGGACTATAACTTGGCGAAGTTGGACTATAACTTGGTGATGTAGGACTGTAACTTGGCGATGTTGGACTGTAACTTGGAGAAGTAGGACTGTAACTTGGCGATGTAGGACTGTAACTTGGAGAAGTAGGACTGTAACTTGGAGAAGTAGGACTGTAACTTGGCGATGTTGGACTGTAACTTGGAGAAGTAGGACTATAACTTGGCGATGTTGGACTGTAACTTGGTGATGTTGGACTGTAACTTGGAGAAGTAACACCATATCCTGGAGAGGAGGCACCACCATATCCTGGCAGAGTAGCACCATAGGAGAATGGAGAAGTAGGAGATGGAGAAGATGGCTGGCCACCGTACAGAGTAAGAGCTCCTGATCCATCTGAAACTGGTGCAGTATGGATTGGAGAAAACCCAGCACCCTCTTCATAATGAATCTTCTCATCTTCCATATCATATTCTCTGTATGGAGTAGCACCACCATCGTCAACGTCAGCTGCAATATTCAGTGGGGCAAATTGTAACATTTTATCGTCAACCATAACATCGAATGCACCAGTACCTAATGGAGCCATTTGACCTAACATTACATTTTCAGATATACCTCTACAATCATCAAGTTCAGCAGCAGAACCTGCTTCAAGTAAAATTTCAACAGTTTCTTCGAAGGAACAACGCATAAGAGCACCAGTATCGGACCGGTTAATACCGTGACGAGTAATAGCCATCAAATGACCTCTAGAAGTCATGACATCAACCAAAAGTGCCATATGTCTATAATTGACATACGAACCATCAAAGGCAATGACGTTAAGAATTTCTTTGAAAAGCGCCAGTCTAGTTGCTTCAATTCCTAAAACCAGTAAGATTTCAATAAAGTTATTAGAATACGTTCTGGCAGAATCAACACCATCAACACAGATAACATCTGCAAGATTACACCCGTCAGTTTCCAAGACCCATTCTTGAGATTGGCCATAATCCCCAGTTGCATCCGGCTTACTAACTTTATGTTGCATCATAAACACACGAGTTATACCATTCACACCACGAAGTGAAATCAGCTCGAGCATATGAGCTTCAATACGTTTTAATATTTGATCTTCTTCCGCATCAGCATCTTCATCAAGCGATTTGGGATCTCTCACAACACGACAACGAATAATCAACTTATCTGCGGTATCATCAGACCAAATAACAAACAAGTCTTCACCGAAGTTTTGAGAAATCTTTTCTGCCACTTGGGCCATGGTTAATTGTTTATCAAGCATCTTGGCACGGTCCAACTCAAGACGAAGCAACCATGGAGATTGTTTTTCAATCAGTTCTTCCACTTTTTCATCGGGAATTGCAAAATAGGCTTCCACGGTATCATAATCTTCTTCGATGACAGTACTACGAGGGTCTGGATCATAATAGATTTCAGTTGACAGAGTAACATTCTTTAAAGTTGTATGCTCAATGGCAGATTGAACAACTTTTGCCTTCTCAATATCAGCCGCAATTTCTGGCTCAAGATATACAGTAAGAGCCGGGGTTTTGATATTCTTGGCCACATTAAGAATTTCTTTAAGACGAGGCACACCAAGAGTGACATTCTTGGAAGACACACCCGCATAATGGAATGTATTCAAAGTCATTTGTGTGGCAGGTTCACCAATAGATTGGGCAGCAATAACACCGACCATTTCACCAGGATGAACAAGCGAACGAGCAAATTGGGTTTCAATTTCACCACAAACCCATTCAAAAGAAATCTTGTTTAATTTGAATTCTTCAATCACTCTTCTAGAAGCTAAACGAGATCTTACAAGACATTTGAATAAAAGAGTAGCATTTTCTTGAGCTTCTTCCAGAAGTCTACCAGATCCACGAACAACAACAAGTTTTTGACACAATTCCTGCACACCTTTAACAATTTCATCCAAACGCAAGTCCAGAGCAACATGACGTCCACTATGGAAAATCTGTTGAGCGTTTTGAATGACACGACGTAAATTAACAGGTAATGGCCAATTGTAATCACCGTTTGTGAAACAGATATCACGCAAGTATCTTCTATCACTAAGTAATTGGTTATATTCTTCATCAAGAATTTTTTGTAACTTGACATCACCTCGAATCTCTTTACCCAGTTCAAGTAACAGTTCCGAAATACTTTTAGATGGATCCAAGACATCTATTCTATAACGTTTCTCAAAACTAGCATCTGAACCAGGAATAGTATCAACGGATTGCTTTTCAACTTGAGTACCATCAACACCATCTTCACCGTAGATAAATTGAATGATATCACCCAAAGAATTACGAGTTGTACCATCATAATGAACCATGATATCTTCCAATGCTTTAACTAAACGACGTTGAATATAACCAGTTTCTGCAGTTTTGACAGCAGTATCAATAAGACCTTCTCTACCGGCCATAGCATGGAAGAAAAATTCTTGTGGAGTTAAACCTCTCAAATAAGAGTTTTCAACGAAACCTTTCAGTTCTGGTGAGTAATCATCTTTGGTAAAATGAGGTAAAGAACGGTCTGCAAATCCAAATGGAATACGTTTACCTTCAACAATTTGTTGACCGACACAAGCCGACATTTGCGAAATATTGATAAAAGACCCTTTAGAACCTGAAACCACCATTTGCTTAACATTATTTAAATCTTTCAAATTCATTTCTGCTGAACGACCAGCAGTATCACGAGCTTGATTTAAAACTCTGGATACATTATGTTCAAATGATTCTCTTAATGTCATACCTGGTTCTGGTTCTAATTTATTTCTTTGAGCGTCCAAAATGATTTCTTGTACTTTTTTCTTGGCTGCGTCAATGGTTGTAGTCACAGTACGCATAGTTTCAGAATCTGCAATAGTATCACCGATACCAATAGAGAAACCATTATGTAATAACCAATAATTGACAACTTTCTGTATCAGAGAAAATAATTGAGCACAAACTTGAGGACCTTTTTCACGCATGACCGTATGAATCAAACCACCACCGGTAGCACCAACAGTTTTCTTATCTACTACACCAAAAATAATTTCACCATCTACAATAAGCATACCACTATCTTTAGGTGACAGTAAATCTTTCCCATCATCAAATCTTTGAATATGAATTCCTTTAGGAATAGCCATAGAAAGTAATTGTTTACCTGTCCACAATGGTTTAGGCTTAACAATAGCTGGCGGAGGAATCACCCCATCCCAATTAGGAATCCAATATAACATGTTCATAACTTGATCAAATTCAATAAAATTATCTCTTAATGTCATTTTACGAACACCACAAAGTGTGTCCTGCACGATACCCATTACAGGCTTATTGGATTGTGGTGAAACAATTTGCAATGGAACTGCACAAATTTGAGAAAGTTCAGCTCTAGTTTCTGGCAGCTGAGGAACATGTAAATTCATTTCATCACCATCGAAATCTGCATTATAAGGAGAAGTGACTGATAAGTTCAAACGGAAAGTAGAATAAGGCATAACTTTAACACGATGGGCCATCATAGACATCTTATGCAAAGAAGGTTGACGGTTGAAAAGAACTGGATCATCGTCCATTAAATGACGTTCAACCTTCCATCCATACTGCAAAGCAATATCACCTGCTCTTTTATTATATCTCAAATCAATACGATCACCGGTATCTCTAATGACGTATTTGGCACCTGGATGGTCATTTGGACCATTTCTGACATATTCCGTTAATTTATGAATATTATATGGAGTAACAACTTCTGGGTAACTCAAAGTACGAGCAATAGAAATTGGGACACCGACTTGATCTAAATCCAAATTTGGGTCACCTGAAATGACAGTTCTTGCCGAAAAATCAACTCTTTTACCCATTAAATTACCTCTTAAACGGCCTTCTTTACCCTTCAATCGAGCTCTAATGGACTTAATTGGACGACCAGTTTTTTGGAGAGCTTGGGGTTGTCCGGCAATATCATTATCCATATAAGTAGCTACATGAAATTGTAATAAAGCTTCAAATTCTGCAATGACGTGTTGTGGAGATCCGTCCATTTCTAATCTTTGAACATTAATATTGGCTTTTAATACATCAGCCAACTTGAAAGTTAAATCATCTTCACCACGAGCAGTATCATTAAATGCAATAGATGGTCTTACTGGGGGAGGTGGGACAGGTAAAACAGTAATTAACATCCATTCAGGACGGGCGTAGTCTTCATTAAAGCCAAGTCTTTGACAGTCTTCAACACTAATGTGTTTAAAGACGCTCAAAATTTCCAGGGGAGTCAATAAACGACGTTCTGGTTGTTCATTTTCATCAAATTGTTTGTTTTGTTTCCAAGTCCCCCATAATTTAAGGCCATCTCTACGAACTGTTGGTTGTGTATGACCACAACCACCACGTCCTTTTTGAGCTGGTTTTGCATCACCATTTTGTTCGTCCTCATTTAAAACGTCTGCTTCACAGACCATTTTAGTCTTACATACAGCCCACACAGCATTAAATCTTTTCTTTGGGTCACGAATTTTCAAAGCTTGAGCCATGGCGACATTGGATTCATCTAATAAAAGCTTACCACAATGCATACAAATACTTTCACAAACTTTCTTTATTTTAGCAATGAAACCGATGTGAAAGACTGGCTTGGCCAACTCAATATGACCAAAATGACCAGGACATTCGGCCATATCCTCACCACAAGTTTGACACTTAAAATTTCTATCAATAGAGCCAAGTCTTGGATCATTCAATCCACCTTCTCTTGGTTTTTTGGTAGTTTGGTCCATAGTCTCGGGATATTCAATTTTAGCCACAGAAATCGCCCTTACTTCTTCCGGAGAAAGCAAGCCAAACTGTACTTCCTTTACGGACCTGAGAGGTGCACTGGAATATGGGAACTGACGACTCATTATACCTCCTTGTTTCCTTCTTTTTTCTTTACTCTTTTAAAATCTGTTTTGTTGCAATCAAACAAATGAGTGCAAGTCGTTGATGAATAGTCAGATGAATAATATCAAACAAAACAAAATAGATGTTCTCCGGCTCGATGTAACGGATGGGGTAAATGGATGGAAAGAGGCAGTCGCCGAAAGGTAGCGTGTGTATTGATTGAAACAGTTTAATTTTCAAAAGTGGCGAGAATGGAAGAACTTGCAGGGAAGAAAAATACGCAGTGCGAACTACTAAAATTGTATTTTTCACAGTATATATGAGAACGCTAACGACCTTATATTTATAAGTGACTTATACGAAACGTTATCAAAAGGCAATGTTTAGTATTGTGATGCATTGTATATATTTTATGTTATTGGGCAAGGTGAAGTATGCGTTTGTTGTAGTTGATTCATTATAGTAATAGCAGAATATTTGACAAGTTGGAAATTATGCAATTTTAAGGGCGTTATCTTTTCATTTAATTTTTTTTTCTTATTTGAAAAAAAAATAAAAACTCTTACTAATGTGTCTATTACAATGTTTTCTATTGCGAACAAATTTTGCCCACATTCTTACTCAGAGTTTACATTTCTTTATTTTTGTAATAGATTTTCAAGAATTCTCGACGTCTTTTTGTTGGTTATGTGCAGGCTGAAAGTTCAAAATTGAGGAATAAACGGTTAAAACGAGGGAATTGTCTATTGATTTTCTTTTTTTTTGTTTTTATGAGACAAAGAATACAATGAAGACACACTGGGGTTGTGATAGAAAGAAATAGCATCGTAGTTAGGTAAATTGACTTTAGCAATTTGACCATTAAAATTGACCAGCAAATGAATTGTACAAAGAATTGGAAATGGAAATGAGTTGGACAAAGAATGGAACAGACTTAAAAACTCTTTCAGTAGTGTAGCCATTGTTCATAATATAAGTTATTGCACATATGTTTAATATTTATTAGTTTGCGATTGGCATTTGCACTAGTTATGTCAAGTTAAGAGATTGAAATTTTAAATTTGAAGGTCTCTTTCTTTTTTTTTTTTTTTTTTGTTTAACAATATCTGCTGCAAATATATAAGGAGAATGTCAGAGAGAAAAGCCATAAATAAGTATTATCCTCCAGATTATGATCCTTCGTTGCTTCCTAAACAAGTAAAAAAGTCAAATAAAGACATAAGAGTCCGACTTATGGCCCCATTTTCTATGAGATGTCTAAAATGTAATGATTATATAGCTGAACGAAGAAAGTTCAATGCCAGAAAAGAAGTCACGCAAGAAAAATATATGGATATCAAGATCATTAGGTTCCATATAACGTGTCCGAAATGCAATAATCCCATCACATTTAAAACAAGTCCACAAACTGCCTCATATGTACCAGAGACGGGGGCTAAGCGTAATCATCCGTCCACTACCATGGCCAAAATAACGTCTTCAGCTCCAGAAAATCGTCTTGAAACTGAAGATGAAATTTTGGAAAGGTTGGAGAAAGAAGAGCAAGAAAATAAGAATTTTCAAGAAACTAGATTACAAAGAAAGAAAAATCCATTTTGGCTGAAACAAGAATCTTTGAAAAATGGACAAGATATAATAACGAACTTGGAAAGTCGATTACAGCAACAGCAGCGGGAAAATGAAATTAACCAACAACTAGAGCAATTGCAGGAAAGGCAAGATCAAATTAAGGCATTGGGAGGAGATGATGCGATGAGAAGGCAAGCTGAGTTGAAGATTTCTCAAGAAATAGACCAAGTTAAGGAGCAATCATTTATTAACAATGACAAATTGGATTCAGAGGTGGCGAAAGCTGCTTTTAAAGAGGCAAGGAAAATTGTTGATGTTGACCAAGAGTTCAAACCTGTAAATAAACCAATGATCCAACCAATCAAACAGTTTAATGTGTTAAAAAGAAGAAAAACATTAACTCGTGAAACGGAGGAGACTAATGGACATAAACAAAGGAAATTGCAAACCCCCCATTTGGGTTTAGAAGGTTATAGTTCATCATCGTCATCATCGGAAGAAAATGAAGATTAAAAAGAGTACAGCAATTAAAGTACAAAGCACTGTTTTTACATTTGAAGATGAACAGGAAGTAGAAAAAAAAAAATAGCAAGACGTTTTATTTATACATATAGTTTTAATATTAGACCATCTAAATACATTAGTTTCATTTGAAGCTGATTTAAGAGAAGAATTTTTGCATGTTTTTCTTTTGTTGATCCTTTCTCTTTTTGATGCTAGCTTTAACCTCTTCTAAGCCTTGTATAATTGCAGCATCACCTGGGGCAAACTTAAGAGCTTCTTGTAAGCATTCCTTAGCGTTATCTTCATTCTTAAGGAGCAAGTAACCCATACCTTGTCTGTAGTATGCCTTCAGCTTCAGCTTGTCATCAATATTTTCAGTTTCTAATGCAGCTTTTGAAGCCTTCACAGCAGCTTTACCATTCTTGAGTTTGAGAGCAACCAAAGCAGCGTTTAAATTGCACAGAAGTTGAAGAGAGTATAAAGTTTTCAAGTTATCATCGGAAAGATCTTCTGGGAAGTATTCGTTTAAGAATGAAATGGCTTTTTGATATTTGTTTAAGGAAGTTTTGAGGTCACCAGCCTTGAGGAGTTTGGTACCTATTTCTTTGAGTGTTGAAATTGCATTGAAAACAGATTGAGGATCTTTAGTATCAATGTTATCATCATCTGCCATAAGTTCTTCGTATATATCACCAGTACCATCATCTGTGCCAGCTGGTTTAGGAGTATAGTCCAGTTCAAGTTGACCACAATCTTCAATTACAACATCTTGTTGAGGTTTATCTTGAGGTCCCTTCTCGCAGTTTTCAATTTTACGTACAATACCTTTACCTTCAATTACTTTACCGAAAACTACATGTTTACCATCCAAATGAGGTGTAGGGACTGTAGTAATAAAGAATTGGGAACCATTGGTTCCAGGACCCGCATTGGCCATAGATAAAAGGAAAGGTTGATCATGTTTTAATTGGAAGTTTTCATCTTCAAATTTTTCTCCATAAATCAGTTCCCCACCGGTACCATTGAAGTTGGTAAAGTCACCACCTTGACACATAAAATCCTTGATTACTCTATGGAAAATTGAGCCCTTGTAAGAGAGTTTCTTGCCAGAGACTTTTGATTCGCCCTTTTCACCAGTACAAAGAGCTCTAAAGTTCTCAGCAGTCTTAGGAACAACATCATTGAAAAGTTCAAAGACAATACGTCCTTTAGATTCTCCGCCAATGGAAATGTCAAAAAATACTTTAGGATTAGACATGATCAAGTTAAATTAAACTAATTGAGAAATATTAATTGATATGGTAAATCATTTTTTTCTTTTTGGGGGAGTGGGAATTTGCCTCATTATATACAATTGAAATCCTCAAAAAACTCAGTAATAGAAAATTCTGGAAATTCTAAACCGTGAGATTAAAGCTATTCGAAGCCAATACTTTTTTCTACCAATATTTACTAGTATTCATGATTTGATTGATATCCGTTTAGATATTGGAAAATATGGGTACGGAAGACGTCAAGTTTTATAGCTAATAGTCAGTGAATAACAAAAAAATATACATATATATATATATATATATATGAAGACTTATTAAATATTGAAAATATAACTACTCTGATTTTAAAGACTTAAACTAGATATTATTATATGGAAGTTGGAACGATGAATTGCTCAGTTCATCTAGTTTAATATTAGGCGCCTCTTATCCCCCATTAATTCTTAAATACTTATGCAAATTATAAACTAAGTTTTTTTCTACTTATTTGGGCCTCACGGGGTCAAAATAAGGATGTTCCATGGCTTCTTTCGCAGTCAATCTCTCTGCGTGATCATATCTTAAAAGTTTATCAACAAAATCTAAAGCTTCATCTGTCACTAAATGCAGATTGTTTTCATTGATGAATCTTTTCCATGGACGACGATTATAGTAACCCAAATCTTCGTAATCGCTTGATAACTTTAAGTTATATTTTTGAAGGTATTTATGTAAATCATCAGAACCAAGCACTCTAACGATTTGTACTAATTGGTTGGTGTTGGACTTTCCGTGGAAGAAAGGTTCCTTTTTAAAGATCATCGAGGCAAACATACAACCCAACAGCCATAAATCTAATGAATAGTCATAATAACGGAAATCGACAAGTAATTCTGGTCCTTTGAAGTACCTTGATGCAACACGCACATTATATTCTACACCTGGATGGTAATACTCTGCAAGACCCCAATCAATGAGTCTCAAGATTTTCTTTTCATGATCAATCATTACATTGTGAGGTTTAACATCACGATGCATAATTCCCATCAGATGAGAGTATTCCAAAGCTTTGAGTAACTCAAAGATATAAAATCTAATATCATAATCAGTAAATGTGGGATACAAAGTTCTAAAATCCAAGCTATCGACATACTCAAAGATTAATCCTGGGGTTTTAACAGTTGGTTCACGAACAATATCTGAAAGTTCAACTATATTTGGACCTCCGACAAGGTTTTTAAGGATAGAAATTTCTCTCTTTATCTTCTTTCTTTTAATAGGTTTAAGAACTTTAATAACACATTTATTCCCATTCAGAAGGTCAATGCCAAGAAAAACTTCAGAATATTTCCCTCTTCCAAGTTTTTTGATAATTTCATAGTTATCTTGCAGATTCCACCTAATGTTGATGTTTTCATAATCCCAATATGATTGAGGTTTCAGGGCTAAAACATCCGCGTAAACTCTGGAAACAAACTTTACGTTATCATTGGACATTTTGTAATTCAGTCCTTTAATATTATTAAACCCTATGTGTATTGATACCGCAGCAATGGCCACTAATAAGATTAAACGATATACTATACCAATTTTTTATGGGTTGAGGTCGAGCTGTTTTTACTTTAGGAAAAGGGTTTTTTTTTTATACTTCTGTACTATGCAGTATAGAAACCAATATTTTATACAATTTTTGGTGGCGAGTGATGTATGAGTGTATCACCTGTATAAAAGCATAAAAGCAAAGCGCGTTCAGTGTATCCTAATGTCTCATAATATTTACTCAAAAGTCAACCACCATAATTCAATCACCATTATTCAAAAAAATTAATGCCTAATACATAACTGATCACTCTCTATAGAAAGAACTCACTTTATAATAATAAAAAAATCATACATTTTGGGGTGAAATCTATCAAAAGTCGAACTTAAAATGTGGAGATTATCTCATTTCAGGTTATGCATAAGTTATTCAATTTTTTATTTCCTCAAATAATCTATATATAATAATCTAACTTTTTTTATATATTAACCCTTTAAATATATCAAAAGAATTCCCATCAGGTTGGAGTTCAAATCGTTGTTTAGTTTCAATATCCTCTACAATCAATAGACCATAATCGTCAGTGATTCCTTGAATTTCACATCTTGTTAATTTGTTTGATCCATTGATGTCTACATCCACAATTTGACCTGAATGGAACCATCTTTTATAATATAAGGGGAGGAAAGGTTTGATACCAGATTTAACAAATACAGAATAAAACTGTTCCACAGTATAAAGGATTTTAGCAAGTAAAACTTCGTTTTGAATTGGTGGTAATTCTGGTAAACCTTTTTCAGCTCTTAATTTGTTTAATTGTGCCAAAACAAGGTTTAACGATGTAGCTGGAGCGACATTTGATACATTGATACCTACACCCCAAACAAGATGGAAAATACCATCAAAGAATTGAGAATTAATTAAGCCACCAGATATTTTAGCATATTTTTGTTCATCACTTTCCACTGTTCCAGCTGGTTTTGGTTGCATGCCAATTTCTTGGAAATATTCAGGTTTCATAGCATATATATCATTGGGCCATTTAAGTTTAATAGGAAGATCTTCGTAGCCAACACACTTACCTGCTTCATTACACCCATAACCAAAGATGGACTCAACCACAGCCAATCCACAAAGATATTGTAAAGTGATAATTTGCACTTTCCCAACAGGTACTTTGAAAAGAACTGACGTAGCCAATACACCTTTTGGATTTATCCATATATTACCACCTCTACCTCTTCCTGAAACTTGTACAGTTGCTGACATTGTAAACCCATGAGGTAAATATTTCAACCAACCTGGGTTTTTGTCCAATAATGTATTGGTAGAAGTGATCACTTCAGTGTAACCAAAAGTGGTTCCAAACTCTCCAATTTTGTTCCCATTTTTACTCCATAAATCTTTCAAACGATTGAAATATGTGGAGATGTTGAAATATGGTGTTAATTTGTGTGAAGGTAACAGACCTTGGATGACTTTCACGTATTTGATTGCATTATTAGGGTCGGTATAATTATCGAGTAATTGAATTTCATTATCCGAGTCATTCATTTTCAGAAATTCAAAAGTATCGTTTGCATCGACATGGTGAGTTGGTAATTCTTGTAATAAATTAATCAAAATTTCTGGCTTCAATGATGCTAAGTAAGTAGGTGTAAGTTGTGGAACCAGAATGTCGACATTTTCGTTGACAACCAAGTCCAACTCCTTTAAGCAATCTCTTAAAAATAGCTTCCGGTTATGATCTATTTCCGGGTTTTCATTCATTTGTTCAAGAGTTTTAAGGTATGGATAATCGTCCGAAGCGGGTTTCATTAAAGTGGGGGTAAATTCAGGATGTGATCCAGTTAATAGAGCTTTCCCTTTCCCAACTTCACAAATAACTACAGCGGCATCGCCACTATCTTTTAAGTCTGGATCAGTGTACTTAGCCAATATTTTAGTATTAGGATATTTGTCGGCATCTACAAATATCCCACCACCATTATAGTAATTTTTCACTGGACCATTTGCAGTTTGTATAGTAATACATTTGCAACCTTGATGAGTTTCATAGGCAAATCCTTTATAAGCAGCCCCGCGTGCAATTCCTGGATAAAACGATAACTCTCTAGGTCCTGATACTTCCATGCTGGTTCCCACTTCAAACTCACATCTTGTAGCACCATAATAACCACCCGCACAAAATCCAATAAATTTCCCACCTTTACGAACATAATCTTTGATTTTCTTGTTTCCTGCGCCATTGAGGACTTTACCCATTGGTAAATCTGCACCACCTGGTAATACTAACATGGCGGTTTTGAACATCCATGGATCATTAATAATGGTGGACTCAGGAACTGCAATCACGGCGTACTGGGGTGAAAGATGAAGTCTTAGAGACTCTACAGTATGTTTTACAGCCTCTGCCGTGGCACCTGGACCTGAATATACTAAAACGTTCATTGCACGGGAACTAAAACGTCTCAAAAAATCCCCCAATATGATTTACAGTTAATATTCGAACTGGTGTGAAAAAAAAATCAAAAATCTGACTCAGAGTCACTGCTTGCCACAAGTTTACTTTTGAATCGCGCTCTGTAGTCTCACTGTAGTACATATTGGGGAACTTTCAATCTAACGGGAAGTGGTTTCCTGTATACAAACTCCCCAATATGAGTAGTTGAAAATGGTTGACGTGAATCAAGAGGAATAATGGCATTAGTAGAGAAGGGACAAACTATAATATTGAACCCCAAAGAGGGTTTTGTGGTCAAAACAAAAATATTAAGTTCTCAAGATGTAGAGAGACACCCTTATCTTAGGAAAGTGTTCATCAATATATGTCATGATGATCAAGTTCCTAAACCAGCCCATGATTTTGAGCCATCGATAGTTTTCCCATTAATCATCAATAATCAATGGGAAATACCTATTATTACATCTAGAGAGAAAACTGCTAAAGACAAGAAAGGGAATGAATCTTTAGTATATGATTGTTGTATCAATAGTACATGTTTCCAATGGATACAAATCAATAAAGATTTGAAATCGATACTTTTAGAATGGTGTATAGAAGCTGTAGAAATAATGTATGAAGTTGTATTGGAAAGAGAATATACAATACCTAAAATGTTATCAAAGGGTGAGCTCTCGAAAACTGAAATTGCCAAAGATGAGTTGGAAGGAGGCGTACAGGAACAATTAGCAGAATTACAAGATGAAAGGAAAAGTTTAATAGATGAGCTAAACTCTGATAACCAACAAAATGACTTAAGCGGAGGATTACCTGATTTAATGGATGTTAATGAAGTTAAAAAAAGTCGCAAAGTACTAATTGAGGAAATCGGAGATATGAAAACCAATCCAAAATCTAAAAAACTGTCTGGAAGTGATAGCTTTGAACGAAATTCCAAACAATCTTCTAATTCCAAAATTTCAATCATGGACGACTCGGAATTAGGGTTAAAGACGATACAAACTAAAAAATACGAAAAGCTGATGCAAAACCAAGCACCTGATCTTGAAAAAATCAATCATGCAACTCAAGTTATACCCAATGGTACATGTATAAAGGTTAAATTAGATAATGCACTAGAATTGAAAATTATATATCATAAGCCAAAATTATCCATAACTACACAAACTCAAAGTGGAGAAATTGATGTTGGAGAAATTGCATCTTACAAGACTTTCTGGGTCCAAAATGAGAAAAAGTTGTATATTTTTATATTTAATCAATAGATATATTGTATAAAATCATTCCACTGCTCAATAGAATAGTAGACTAATATTAGGCACCAAGTGATATTTGAAAAGAAAGAAAGAAAAAAAAAAAAAAGCATTGTTCAAATCAAGGTTTAACGTGCTAAGTTTACGAAGGATTTTCCGCTTCTTCTTCTTCTTTTGGCGGAAACATTAGCGTAATGGTTTAGCGCGATTTACCGCAATTGGTAGATAACCATTTGAAGCAATCACGAAAAATGTTTACGTAAAAATTATGAAATGCTGATAAGCTATAAAGCTATAAAGGTTTCATAAAAAAAAAAAATTGGTCTAATATTTCGATTGGTAACTTGGAAGAGATTCAGTTTATCTTTGCAATGAATGCAGAGGAATCCCTTCTTATAGGGGCACATGATCATGAAACATATAATTCTATAGGCAATGAAATCGACCACAATAAGAGGCTCTCTCATATTACCACTAGATCTGAAACAATATTTATAATCAAATCCATGGGACCTTTAGCAGTGACATTCTTTCTTCAATCTCTACTTACTATAACATCAATTTTCGCGACCGGGAAATTGGGTCCACAAGAATTGGCTGCCTCCACGTTAGCAGTATGTACATTTAATATTACAGGATTAGCTGTATATCAAGGTATGTCAACATGCCTTGATACATTTTGTTCTCAAGCATATGGTGCTGGGGAGCCATTAAAAGTAGGCGTTTATTTCCAGCGATGTTCTTTGATGATTTTGGCGGTCACCATATTCCCACTTCTGTTTATTTGGTGGTTTTCTGGACTGATTTTAAAATTAATGGTCCCAGATGAAGAATTAGCTTTATTAGCACAGACTTATCTTCGCATTCTTATCTTTGGCGCCCCAGGTTTAGTGTTCTTTGAGACCGGGAAAAGGTTTCTTCAAGCACAGCATATTTTCAATGCTGGAGGCTTAGTCTTGTTGATTATTGCACCAGTTAATTTTATCCTTAATTGGCTCTTAGTTTATCATCCACGTACTGGATTGGGTTATATCGGTGCCCCAATAGCAGTTTCCATCATATATTGGCTAACGGCATTTTTACTTTTCATGTATGTGGTGATAATTGATGGCCGCCAATGTTGGAATGGATTAGATTTGAAAGGAGCTATTTGTGATTGGTCACCGATGTTCAGTTTGGCCTTACCTGGTGTTGTGATGGTGGCAGCTGAATATTTGGCTTTTGAAATCTTGACTATATTTGCAGCCTCATTTGGAACCAACTCACTTGCAGCACAATCCATTGCATCAAATGTAGCACAAATTTTATTCCAAATTCCATTTGCTGCTTCAGTGGCATCTACAACTAGAATTGGCCATTATATTGGTATGGGACAAGTTAAAGCAGCCAAATTGGTGGTCAGAATTTCTCTTTTAATATCAGGATGTTTAGGACTATTCAACTTTGCTATTTGTTTCTTTTTCAGGCATCCATTTGGGAAATTATTGACCTCATCAAATTCGGTGTTGCGAATTAGTGATAAAGTTTTAATATTAGTTGCAATTAACCAAATCATGGATAATTTCAATGTGATGGCTGCAGGTATTTTAAGAGGTCAAGGTCGACAGAAAATGGGCTCTTTCTTAAACTTGATCTGTTATTACTGCATAGCAGTCCCAGTAGGATATACTCTTGGAATAGTTTATGGAATGGAATTGAATGGTTTGTGGTTAGGTATATTATTAGGGGTGATGGTATTAGCGCTTTCAGAACTATCATATATTTGGAAAAGTGATTGGGCAAGTATAATCATATGTAGTAGACAGATGCGTAATTAAGTTTATGCTTCTAACATTTATTCAGTTAATAAGGATGTGTTTATGTTAATATTGACTATGTAACCAAGTATTGTAATTTTACAAATATACGTTTTTTATATATATATGTATATATATATATATATATATTTTTTTTTCTCGTTATCGCTTTTTTTGCACCCATAAGTATCCTGTACTTTCTGCAACTGAATTTTTTGAATCTCATCTCATCACATGTCTAGAAGAAGATTTAATAAAAAGACGGCGCAAACGTTTAGTGTGGTTCATAGAGCCCATGACGATGAATTATATTTTGATAATGAAGCCTCGGAACATGTTTTAGTCCCTGTAACTGGAGGTAATAAGAAGTCCGGCAGTGGTTCTGCTATCAAGAAAGTTTTCAAAGCGGATGAAATAGAGGAAGACGTTAAGGCACAAGTGAGAGAGAATGAAGGGTTGGCAGCACAATATGGTATCTATTACGATGATTCTAAATATGATTATATGCAACACTTGAAACCCATCAAAGGAGATAATGACGCTGTTTTCATTGCGGCAAACGAATCAAAGGACAATCAAAAATCCAAACCTAAGGCTAATATTGAAGAATTATTTGAAGGGCAATTACCTAGTAAAACCAAGCGTACCAATGTTCATAAAAATTTACAAGATATTCCCGATGAATTGAAAGGATTCAACCCAAACTTGGATCCCAATTTGAGAGAAGTTTTAGAAGCATTGGAGAATGAAGAATATTTAGAAAGAGATGAAGAAAAAGGAGAAGGATATGAAGATGATGATGACGATTTATTCAATGCTTTATTAGCTTCAGGCCAAGCAGAAGATGAGTACGATGAAGATTATTACTACGAAGATGGGGATTACTACGATGATGATCAATATGATGATCAATATGATGAATGGGATTTGGATAATTATGATCAAGATCAATTTGAACGTCCTGAGGACATGGACGACCCAAATTCGGGTGAGCAATACCTTCCTTATAACGAAGGAGAGGCTCCTGAGGAAGCCAAAGGTGTATCATTTGCACCAATGAAAAACACAGCATGGGAAAAGGATTTCAATAAATTTAAGGCACAAAAGTCTAAAATGGAAAATACTTGGGATTCTGATGATGAATTTGATGAAGATGAAGATGATGTAGTTGCGGAATTGCCCACTGGTATTGATAAAGGTAAGAAAAAACTGAAGACCAAGTTAAGAAAAAAGAAAGGTGCTATGTCAGATACTTCCGCATTTTCAATGCTGTCACTGGCGCTTTTCCGTAATGAAGGTTTAACTTTATTAGATGATCAATTTGAGCAAGTAGCCAAAAAATATGAAGACGAAGAAAAGGAGTTAATGAATCAAGAATATGAAGAATTTGATATGTTAAAAGAAAGAGGAGATTTAGAGGAAATGTTAGATGACTTCTTGGAGAATTACGAATTAGAAAGTGGTGGAAGAAAACTTGTGAAGAAGGATGAAGAAAAGAAAAGAATTCAAGAAGCTGCTGATCTGGTATCCAAAAGTAAAACTGCTGCTCGACGTAAGAAAGAAAAGGAAATGGGGAAATTAGGCAACTCATTTGCAGGGATGGCATTAAAATAGTATTAAAATTTCTGTAGTGGCAACGGCGGATGGTTTTCTATTTATTATTATTTATCCAAATTACAAATTCTTTTTTTTACAAAATTTATATATCATTATATAAGCCTTACATGTATAGATAACAATAGTAGTATTTCAAATGTTTACACTTTGTACCAATTTACTTTTTGCACCAATTCACTTTTTTTCTTCAAAAAAAAAAAATTACTTATAGCAGGAAAACCTCTCTATATGTGTGAAACTTGATATATTTACTCCATAATCAAGTTCGTGCTATTTACAATTTAATTAAAGATGAAAGTCAAGATTATTGATTGGCATGGCGTTGCGACTTGGCATTGGACCCTTAGTCTGGAGGCAGGGGAATATGTCGATGAGACATGTGGGATTTGTCGAGTTCCATTTGATGGGAGTTGTCCTAATTGTACCTACCCAGGTGCAAACTGTCCCATCGTATTGGGAAAAGGATGCACGCACAATTTCCATATCCATTGCATCCTTAAATGGCTTGAGCAGGAATCTTCAAAGGGACTTTGTCCTATGTGTAGACAAGTGTTTACCCATAAAACGGAAAACTGCCTCAATACAGATGATTTTGAAAACCTTAAGCAGTTACAAGAAGGTCACAAGATACTAAAAGAAAGAGGCGATGAAGTTTATGAAGAATAAAGTAGGTTCCCATTCGCTTTTACAATTGCATAATACGTAATCCTAACATTTGAGCTTTGAATTAAAAATATGGAAGATATATCATTCATTCTGAGCTCTGCATTCCACATTCCATCTTATAATCATTCTTTCAAATGGTGATTCAACCTGCCAGTCCCACCAATCGAAATATTGGATCAACACATTTAAAATGCGGGTGTAATTTTTTTAATTTTTTTTTTATTTTTTTTTTTTTTTTTTTTTTTTTTTGTTTTTGGCTCAAAAAATTAAGATAGCTTAAGAATTTTAAACCTGACTGATATGATTCATCAATTGCTTCTTAATGGGTTGAAGCCAACTCATTTGCCAAAAAATGGGAGACTATTTAGGCAGCTGTTGCTCACTTCCAGGAAATCAATATATATGCCAATTTGTGCCAATGCATTACATTCATTAAGGTTTTTTAGAACTAATTCTGTACAGAATTCATCAAAGATACAAGATCGATTAACTTCACAAAGTACAGTAGCTACACCAAAACCTGCATTCACACAAGAAGAAATAGAAGCAGCTAAATTGGCTCGTTTGGCAGGTCTTGGGTGGTTAAATAAATTACCTGAAAAATGGATACCCTATGCGGAATTGATGCGTCTTGAAAAGCCAGTGGGGACGTTATTGTTGTTACTCCCTTCATTCTGGGGGATCACCATGGCTTCATTTGCAGTTTCTGCCCCTTTGACAACATTTCTATATGCTATAAGTTTATTTCTGGTGGGTGCTGTGATCATGAGAGGTGCAGGGTGCACAATAAACGATATGCTTGATAGGAATATGGATAATAAGGTTGCTAGAACTGTTGAGAGACCAATTGCTAGTGGTAGAGTAACGATTCCAAAAGCTTTCACTTGGCTTACAGTACAATGTTTTGCTGGTTTGGCTGTTTTGTTAGCACTTCCTGCTGAATGTTTTTTATTGGGAGCTGCTTCTCTTCCATTTGTAGCCACTTATCCCCTTTATAAGAGATTCACCTATTACCCACAAGCAGCACTTTCATTTGCCTTTTCTTGGGGGTGTTTGCTTGGTTTCCCTGCTGTCGGTGCTCCTTTAGATCTTTTAGTTGCCATCCCTCTCTTTTTTTCTAATTTTCTTTGGTGTATGACTTATGATACCATCTATGCTCATCAAGATAAGAAGTTTGATGTTCACGCAGGGGTCAAGTCCACAGCTTTAGCATGGGCTGAAAAATCAAAGCCCATTATGAACAGATTAACACATGCCCAATTAGGTCTTTTCATCTTTTCGGGATTTTGGAATGGAATGGGCCCCGGTTTTTACTTATCTGCTATATGGGGGTTTTCTCGCATTTACAATATGATTAAAACGGTTGATTTAGACTCACCTAGCAACTGCTGGAAAGCATTTCTTAGTAACATTAGGACTGGGGAAATTATGTGGCTTGGGATGTTGATTGATTACTTGTTACGAATTTCAGGTTTTTTGTGATGTTGTAAATATACACATGAATATATAATAGATTATTTTAATGAATCTATGTAACTTTAATACAGCTAGTAATCAATATGCTAATGATCATTATTTGCATTTTGAATTAAATTTTTAGTGCATTTCAAATGTGCTCTTCTAAATGTTTTTGTCGTGTATGCTTCCTTATGTTTTATGTCATAGTCAATTAGTATTCGAGAAATATAAGTTTCAAAATGTTTGACGGGTAAATCGTCTGGCAATAATTCTACCACTTCAAGTGGTGTAAAAAATTCTTCAAAGCTATTAATAAAGTGGCGCACTGCAGATATATCATTTTGATACAAGGTAAATATTTTCCTTAAGTTCTGTTGTATCGTTGCAGTTGTAAAAGGTTTTGGAATAGATCTGTTGTTGGTATAAAAATTTTTAGCTGGAAGTGGGAGGTAACCATGGACTGCTAAGTATTCAGCTGTAGAATAATCACATATCTCTAAGTATTTTTCAATCAGTGGAGCCAATGCAAGATCAAACAGATTAATTTCCAACTCCTTAACTTTGCTTTTAATAGAGTTATTCACATCATGTAAGAGAAGTTCAAATATCTTTAGATAAGTAATTGCAAACTCCTTGCATTCATTTTTTTCTCCATTGATTCTCAAGTAGTCAACCCAAGATATTTGTGGCCATTCAGCTGAGGATATTGTATTTTCAATTTTGTATGTATTTTCAAGAGCCTCAAAGTTTTTCAAATTGACATCTGATTTCAAATTTTTAAGCCAGTCAATAAGTTCCATCAAAAGATCCGAGACTAAATCCGTATCAGATGGAGATTCTTTCAAAGAAAGTTCTAAAAAATCCATTTTAAGTTTGGATATTTCAGGTGTCTTTTCGGTTAGTCGTTTCATAATTTGTTTGTGAGTTTCTTTGAATCTAGGATTAACATTTGATTTCATATAAGTAAGTGATTTTTTGGTGTCCAATTTAATGGCCTCTAATAAATATTTGGCATAAACTTTATCACTATAAAGATTGGGAAGTTGATCAATAATTGTGTTGACAACGTTACTTCCAGGGACAAAATCACTATCCTTTAGTTTCCCGTCAGATAATTCAAGTATAATTCTGCAAATTTCTTCTCCAATCGCAGACTTTGCCGTTGACTTTAGTGAAACCATTAAAAGTTTGAAAACGTTTATCAATGCAAGAAAATTGTTTCTATCTTCTAATAACTTTCGGATAGTTGTATTCAGGCTCTCTTGGTCTTTAGAAACTATATTTGTTGCATCAATTTCATTCATAAATTTAATACACTCGTTACTAGATAAATATTTTCCCTTGTATAATTGTATTCTAATAAAAGCTATGGTTTCGTTTTCAAGGCTGTTATTTTGTTTGTAAATTTTGTCAATATAATCATAGAATAGTTCAACTTTTGCCCATTTTTTGTAATTCTCCTGTAAATTTTCAATCAATTGGAAAATCCCAGAGAATATCTGTGCTCCTTCAATGTATTCTTGGGTAAGAATGAATATAGAGAGTTTTGGATCGATTAATAAATCGTTTTCATCTCTTTTCAAAAGGAATTCCATACTTTTATTTTTATCTTGAAGTCTAATAGCGATTATTAAGGCAATCAGAGTCAGAAACCCATTAAGTGTATCATCGTCAAGTTTTTCAAATAAATGGTCGATAGTGCCTTCTTCATTGGTCAAGAATTTTGCAAAATTCTCGTATACATACTCAATAGAGCTTTCACTGTGAAGCAACCATATCTTGTTATCATTATTCAATACAGTGGAGCTCAGAACCTCCATAAGGTTAGACGAGATCCCCATCTGTGTACCTGAATTGTCCACAATTGCCATTAATGACTGAAGAAGAGGATTTTTTATACTAAGTTTCTCAACCGTAGAAATTTTGTATATTGGAGCTTCGGGTTCAGTTTTGTCACTATTTTCATTGAATTGACTTTCCTTCTGAATCAAGTCTGATAAATTTTCACTTGAGCCATTGGTATTACTTGTTTCTTTTCCTTCTACGTCATCAATACCTTGTTTATTTTCCTCAGAATCCACAGCATGATCTTCATTTGTAGCTTTAAACACAAGCTTATTTTCCAGTTCTCCTAAGTTTTCGATAGTCCCATCAAATACAACTTCTAAATTTTCCAAATTTGAAATTACCAAATTATTATGTCGATTGTTTTTTTCGAAAATTCCAATAGCAAAAGGCCAGTCTATTACCAAGCTGTCGGGGAAGCCTTGATTTATCCATGTCAAAGTGCCCCTTACTGCATCACCTCTTTTGTTTACGAACATAGCTATTGACGTTGAGTCGTCTGATTTAATCGAGATCATAAATTCTTGATTTTTCTTATCTTGTAGTGGAACAATATGTGGAGTAATTGTATCTTGTTCATTAAAATTGTACTCAAATAAGGAGATTTTACGTTGTTGCTCCAAGTCCACAATATCATAATTTTTTGCATTGGCAACTAAACATAATGTTGAGGATGATGATGAAATATAAGCACCAACACTTCCACTACTGTAGTTTATATCTGTAACTAGTTTTAAAGAATCTTGAAAAATCAGAATAAGTCTTATTTTAGTTTTGTTAAATATGATAACATTAATATGATTACTCAATTTTTGGGCCACTACTGCGTTGTTAACATCTTTTAGCTTCCCAATATTGCAGTGTGATAATTCAGGTAGTGAATAAACAACGGCAATACCACCGCAAATTACAAGAGCCCTTTCAATTGATGAAAGTATAAGAATTTTGGAAACGCTACTTTTGCCAACTGGTCGCTCAGATATAAGTATATATTCTGGCGCATCTTCAAATAAATGATAATGTCGAAGGGTCCCTTTAGAAGTACCTAAGTAAAGGTTTCGTTGATATGAGGCTAATGAGGTTATTCTGCCTCCAGATCCATCATCTGTTACCACAATTGATGCTTTAAAAGTATGGTTGTCTATTCTAAGTGCCATTTTCACCCTTAAATAGGGCTAGAGTGTGGAGAAGAAATAATCGATATATAAGACCTCTGAGATTTTCAAAATCAGAATAGAATATGCGGATCAAGGCAGTAAAACAAGGGAAAAATAAGCTAAAAATAAGCTAAAAATAAATTAAATTAAATAAACTAAAATAAAATACAAATTTTATGAATTAATTAATAACATAAATGATATTAATAATATTATATTATATTAATATTTACTTATCGATAATGCAAACTTAGTAATGTAATTAAGTTTCAGTTTAATTAATAATCATTGGATATAATTTGAATGGGTTTTGAAAAAAAAAAATGATTATTCAATTTCAAGCAGGGGAGGGAATGCAATGTTATCTCTATGAGCTATGTATTCACTGTCCGCAAATCCTAAGATGGATTCTATATCTTTGGATTGAGAGCCTTTTATCATTTGAATTTCAGTAGAGCTGTAATTGACTCTGCAATGGCCTAGTGCAACTGCTTGGCTTAGTGGAGAGTCTTTTGTGGGAATGACTTTAAGAGCAACACATTCACTTTCATGGAAAGTACCTTCTACACCAACTACACCCGCAGGAAGAAGTCCGGCTCTGTTCTTTCTTGTAAGAGCTTCATAGCAGCCTTGATCAATATATAAAGCACCTTTCTCTTTCAAGCCATGTAATAACCAAAACTTACGGTCAGACTTAATTTGACGTGCCAGTGGAAGACCCAAAAATCGGGTGTGAAGAGGTAATCTATGGGCTTCAACTTCTTTGATAATGAAATCAGTTTGCTCTTGCGCACTCATTTCATCAGTTTTCTGTACGTTCTTTACAATATCTAAAATATATTGTGGTTGATTTGAAAGGGTTATAATTGTAGTTATACCAGCATTGGTAGCTAACTCAGCCGCAATAAGTTTTGTAGTCATACCACCTGTACCAACAGCACTACCTCCTCCTGAAGGAGTCTCTGTATTTGTTTTTGCCTGTATTTCATCGATTTTGTCTACCACTAAAATTGGGGTAGCATCAGGGTTAGTTCTTGGGTTGTCAGTATATAAGCATTCAACATCGGTCATTAAAAAAAGATAATCTGCGTGCACCATTCCAGCAGTTATGGCTGAAAGAGTGTCATTATCACCAAATTTAATTTCAGCAACGGATAAAGTATCGTTTTCATTCACAATAGGAATAACCCCCATATCTAAAAGTGATTCTATAGTGTTGGTTGCATTTTTGTATTGAGTAAAATCTATGATATCATTTCGGGTGATTAAAATTTGAGCAATGGCTTGATCTAATTGCCTGAATAGATCATCAAAAAGTCCTATCAATCTACCTTGACCAATAGAAGCCAATGCTTGTATTGAGGATAATGCGGCTGGTTTCTTATTTATCCCCACTCTTTTCATTCCAAATGCAATGGCTCCAGAGGAAACAATAATTATTCTATGGCCCTGTCGCCTTAACTTGACTAAAGTCTCTACAATCAATGCCATGTTTGCCATTCTTGGCTCCCTACTCACTTCGTCAACAAGCGACGATGTCCCAAGTTTAACAACTATAGTATATCTCTTTTCCGCCATTACAGGTGATGATGAATCTAGTTGGAAATGAGTTGACTCATTTGCGAACATATATGCAAAATTAGAGAGAGAGGCGATAAAAAAGGAAAAAAAAAATTTAATATATACATAAATACAAAAGTGAAGAGTCTTTCAAGAATCGTACGCATAAAATACGCACCTTTGATCAATGAACTACAAGAATGACATGCACTCGGTATTGGTTTAAATTATATATACGTTTACCCGAAAATCTTAATTCCATCTGCTGCGATTTCTTCTTCATCTTCATCATCGTCTTCTTCACCTTCTCCGTCTTCTTCTTCATCTTCTTCAGCCATGTTTACAGTTTGTCCCAAGAGAGATGCAAAAAATTCATCTATTTGATGATCATTCCAAAGATAGCCATCTCTTGGCGCTTCAAAATTCGCAATTGGCTCTTGAATATGATATCTAAGTTTCCTTCCCTTTGAGGCCTTGGTATCTACGTTTTTCTTTAATTTCTGCAGTTTTTGGGCGGCGGCTAAAGAGATAGTCAATCCTGATGTTGGATTACTTGTCAGTACCTTTTTTTCCACAAGATCGTTTAATAAGATTCTGTAAAAATCTTCATCATCGAAAATTGAGTCAATTTCAGCAATAGTTGCATTTTTTTGTTCGGTATTTTTTGGAATATCCAAATCTTCATCATCACTGCTTGTTTCTTTAGTTTCCAGTTCTACCAGTGTATTCTTAAGATAGATATCGTATCCAAGCGGAGTTATGAGACGTCTATTAAGCTTGGTTCTCTTAATTAATCTATCCATATCAGCTAAATTATTTTGAACTTGTTGTTCTGCGGATTGATTAATAGCCTTGAACTTCCCAGCATTTAATGCATTTGCTCCTGATGAAGTTTGTACTTTGGAAGACCACTTGGTTAATACAGCACTTCTATATTTCTCCAAGGAGTCATCTTGTTGTTTAACAGAATTTAAATAAGTAGATAGAGACCTCTTCTTTGGTGCGGCGATTTCCTTGTTCAAAATAGAATCTTTTACCATAAGTTTATTTCTTAATGCAAATATGTTATCAAGTAAATCCAAACATTTAGATTCCACTTTTTCTAATTGTTTGCTAGATTTTTTATCGATTAGATCAGCAGCTTTGGCAGTTTCAAAATTAGGTGGTAACAAATTCGACAGAGTTATTGATTTTTGGAACTTTATACGTGAATCTAATAAATTGTCAAAAAATTTATGTTGCTTTGAAATAGAGTAACCTTTTAATGCATCAGTACTGGCTGAAGCTGAGAGTCTGGAAACAATATGCTTTCTTTCTTGTTTAAGTAATTCGGCCACTTTTTCTCTTTTGAAATGTACATTTTCATCCTCTTCTATTTCTTCTTCCTTCTCTTCATCTTCTTGTGAAGATTCTTCATTATCATCATCTTCATCATCTTCTGAATTGTAATTATCTAAATCAACTCCAGATGAGTTATCTCCATCATCTTCTTGTTCTTCTTCTTCTTGTTGTTCTTCTTCTTCTTCTTCTTCTTCTTCTTCTTCTTCTTCTTCTTCTTCTTCTTCTTCTTCTTCTTCTTCTCCTTCTCCTTCACTACTCAGTTCATTGTAAATTTTGTCTCTACTGGTAACATTACCAGTGTATTTATGCCCCAATTTGATGTCGTTATTTCTCAATTTGGATTTGCCAACATTAACATAATGCTCTTTTTTGGCTTCTTCATCAGATGAAGATTCTTCAACATCACTATTATCTTCATGATCAAAAACGTTTTCTTTCAAGTCATTGTCCTCAATGTCGAAGTCGGTAGATCGCTTTGAGAGAGCTTCAATTTGATCAATTAATGATTTGGCCATGTCTTTAAGGTTTAGAAATTTTAATGAGATGAAGCATCTCATCATAAAGCAGGTTACATACAGGAATATATTTCTTATTTGTATAAATCTAAGATCCAAGCATCTTTACACCCGCACTAATAAGATAGAATCTGGAGAAATAAGCCAATATGAATGGAGATCTAGAATTTGATAATCTGAAGTTCTTATTCTTGTTTTGCCAAAAAATACATATTATCTCTAATAGCTTAAAAGTAGTATAACTTTGATTTGTAGCTTAGAATATATAAATATTAATTAAGCACTTATAAACTTATTAAATGTTTCCTATAAGTGGCAAAAATAGGCAAAAATAAATAAAAGAATCAAAAATGAAATGGGTTTGATTACTACACACGAATACGAAAACGGACATTCTTACAATAGAATAACTCAGTTTAGTTTATTGAGGTTTCCGTAGAGTCATTAGCCTAGTAATGGTTTTGGATAAAGTTCTCTTCTTCTCTCCCAATAATTATTGACGTCTCATGAAGTCATTTATCTTAAAAAAATGGGAGTTCTTCATCTTCAATCCTTGTTTGGGTGTAAGGACTTATTTTTTTTTTTTCTTCTTTTGTCTCACTAAAATGGCCGAAAAACTAAATACGAATAAAGAAAAATCTGATAAATAAAGTTTACACATTTTAAACAAATTTACTTGACTTAAGTACAACAAAAATGAAAGTTTGGGCTCTGCTTATTGGATTATTATCGTTATTATCGACTGTGCTTGCTTTAGCTAAACAAAATGGAGATGGTGAAACAACGTCTACTACTGCGGCTACTTGGGTATGGGTCACATACACTACAGATGGGATTCTTACAACTGCCAGCTCAAAATATACCCAAAGTTTCCTGTCAGTAGCCACCACTGCTAACACCGATGACGTCAAGTCAGGGGAAGTTGGATTAGGAAGTTCATCAGGGTCAGTTGGATCTATAAGAACGTATACCAGAACTACTATCAATGAAGGTGTTGCTTTGTATGCACCAGGGAACCTTTATGCTGGATTTGCAGGACTTTGCTTTTTACTAGTGGGGGCTCTTTTGTAATTGAATTTTGAAGACTATTGTAGAATAGGCTGCAGGTAAGCTGATAAAATTTACGATCCCAATTTGATGATGTTACATGTTATATGAATAAATATGGAAATATGGTTCTATAATAAGTAGAAGGAATAGATATGGATCTAAGCTTTTTCTAAATGTTTTTTTTTTTAATTATTTTTATTCTTTAATAATAATACACATGATGTGAGTTTTGAATTTACTTCAATGAAGATAAATTAATTGAATGTAGAAATGATCTGGAAAGTAATGTTTTCCCAACCAAAACCGGCGAAAACACTAACAGCGCCAAAAATTTACTGTTCAACGACTCAAATATAAATTAGATCTTTAAACATAGTGGCAGTGTGATTGTCAGTATATGCAAGTCTCAATTTTTTTAATAATTAATGAAGCATTCGAATCTCAGCTTTATGCTTATAGTGTAATAATAATTATTGATCAAAAAAATTTTTTATTTTTGTCAAAATTTTTTTTTCTGTGCCAGTATTTACCGCAATCAAGCATAGTTTGGTACCTCATTTACACGTAGGCTCATTTTTTTTCCCATTCTTTTCGAAAATCGTCAATTTGTGTCAAAGAGTACAAACTTAAAGGTAAGTGATACCAAGACTAGTAAAAAGAAGATTGCTTTTCTAAAAAGGAAAAATTCATTAAGTTGGCAAGCATATTAACACGTCTAGATGTCTGAAGAATTGAACAAGCAAACCGAAGGATTATCTTTGGCTGATGAAACTGTTTTAAAGAACAAAGAAGAGTTCACTGCAAAGCATCCATTAAACAACAAGTGGACCTTATGGTACACCAAGCCTCAAGTTAGTAAGAGTGAAAACTGGCACGATCTTTTGAAGCCAGTTATTACATTTTCTTCTGTAGAAGAGTTCTGGGGTATTTATAATTCTATCCCATCTGCAAACCAACTTCCATTAAAATCCGATTACCATCTTTTCAAAGAAGGAATTAAGCCAGAATGGGAAGATGAAAAGAATGCCAAAGGTGGTAGATGGCAATGTACTTTTTCCAATAAGCGTGAAATCCAACCTGTGATCAATGAATTATGGTTACGTGGACTTTTACTGGTTATTGGTAATACTATTGAAGATGAAGAAGAAGAAGTTAACGGAATTGTTTTAAACATCAGAAAGCAAGCTATTAGAATCGGAATCTGGACCAAGGATTGCGATGAAGCAAAATTACGTGTTGTGGGTGAAAGATTGCGTAAAGTTTTACGTTTAGCAGATGACCAAAAGATCGATTTCATGTCACACGATGATTCCAATAAGAAGGGATCTGAACCTCAAATTTTAATGTAAGAATTTCGATTCTATATATGCCACTACTAAAGTTAGTCTAAGAGGAAATTTATGTACTAGGGATGATATCGATAATGCAAGTTTAAGCAAAGTTATGTAGATTTATACAAAACAAATACAAAAGATAGTATTTTAGCATTCCCAAATCAAGATAGAAGTAGAAGAAGGAAAATAACATTGAAACTTAGACTTTTTCATTGTGATGTAAAGTTGAACAATAAATAGTAATACTATTATTAATACTTATACTAATATTAAAAGTAAAATTTTTTATTTTATTTTTAAATAAGAACAGTCTCCATATTAGTATCCAATTGGCTTAGTTTTATCCTTTATAAACTCTTGAATAGATTCCCAATAATTAGCTTGAGTAACAGTATCATTATGATGCGAATCTTCAAACCTAAGTATTGTCTTATCGGTACTCTTGGATAAATCATAGATGGTATCAGAATGAGAAGGTGGTACAATTTCATCTTTGCGGGCCAGTAGAATAAGCCATGGAATACTACTTGGAATTGAAGGTACCAACAGTTCCAGGTCCCAGATTTCATGAACAAAATCAGTGAAGTATTTAAGGAAAGGGAAGATGTGAGGCACAGTTTTCCTGATCAGGAGAAAAGCATTTTCTATAATTATTGCCAGAACGTGTTGAGGCATGGTAGCAGATATATAAATAGCAACCGCGGATCCAAGAGATCTTCCATAAAGAATAAGCAGAGACTCAGCAAATTGTTCATCTTCAGAGGTAAGATAATGCATCACTCTTTGTGCGTCTAATTTAAGGCCCTTCTCCAGAGGTTTACCCAGTGACTTCCCATAACCTCTATATGAATAAATAAAGACGTTGTAACCAAATTGACGGAAAATTATTGAAACTATTGGCAAAGCATGACCAATGTTGCCTGCGTTTGGCAGAAGTATAAGAACAGTTTTGTTTGTATAGGAGGTAGAAGTTTTATCGTGCTTGAGTGCGTAACATTGTAGAGTTTCTCCATCCAGAGTGACAAGTTGAACCAATTCATAAGGCATATCATATTCATCAGGGGTCAGACAATGTCCATGGCCTTCATTAAGACTAGCGGGGTAAATAAGTGACAGCTGATATGAATAAAGGCCTAAGAAAGCTAAAAAGCCAAGCGACAAGCCTACTTGAGCAAGTCCACGTATTATAGGAACCAATTTAACAAATAGGAAAGACAGCAGCATGCAACTCTTAAATTTCCGAATAATTCAATCCTTCCTAAAAAGTAAACAAGGTGATTTAAAGGAATTGAATGGATCAAAAATCAACTGATAGAACTCGCGAGTTATTAGATTCACACCTGCATAATCGATTGGTGCGACTTAAGACTTGATTAAATTGGTTGATAAAATTCAATTTGTTTTTGCATTATACAAAAAAATTCTTATCAAAAGTGTTATCTTGAGTCAATTAAATACATGGGTAACTCAGAACACATAATAAACTAACTATAGAAAGAAAGAAAAAAAGAAGAAAATTCACTGAAGCTATAGTCAAGAAATTTTTAAACATAATAGGGTATTTGATAAAATTAAGGATTATAAATCACGGATATCACTTGTCAAATAGAATCAGCATAACGAATAACTGAGTATCATGTCATATAACTCGGGACAGGGTTCATCATCACTTGCCAAATTTGCATTTAACATATATGGTACTTTGAATCAACATGGGACCTCTCAATCACCACCCAACTCTCACAGTAGTCGTCCATCGCCTCAAGACCTTTCGAGTAAATTGAGTTATTCGTTTGAAAAAGAAGTAAACTGTCTCTCTCAATTATGTTATCCAGTTCAAAAATTTCAGCAAACAAATGTGAATCATGTAGTTGTAGGGGGTAAGAATTACCTTCGACTACTTACTACCAATGCTGATCAAAACAGAATTGTTCACGAAACTGATATCCTTGACTCAGGATTCAATGCTAGAGGAACTTCTGCACCAAGACTTAGTAGTATAAACACAATAAAAACAAGGAATGACACCATAGCCTGTGGATTAACTAATGGTACAATATCGATTTACAAGATTCAAAATAATGGGAAGCTGGTTTTGTCTCATAAGCTTGCAAGCCATAAAAGATGCATTAATTCGTTAGATTTTTTAAACGTGCAAGATGATTCTTCACAAATTATTCTGGGTTCGCAGGATGGTACTATCAAAGTGTGGGATTTGAGAATGACTGCCTCTAGACCAACTATGACTATATCACAGGGAATGCACCTGGATCCTATTAGGTCTTGCCAATATTCTCCTCACTCGGTGATGCGTAATAATAGAGTAAATATTCTTTCCGTTCATGATTCAGGAGCATTAGTGAAATGGGACTTACGACTGTCACAATATATTCCTGAAAGAAAATGGACATTTCATACGGGTCCAGCTTTATCTTTACATGTAAATCCGGAAGCTGAATTTGTCATTACAGCAGGGCGTGATCAAAAATTATGCGTTTGGAATTATAGTGAAAGTAATACAATTCTGCCTTTATCAGTGGTAAACTCTTATGGCCCTGTGGCAAAAGTTCGATGGTCACCTTATCCAACTGAGGATGATAAGGAAACTCTGACAATTTCTCTGTCTTCTTCATCTTTAGCAGCTCTTTTCCATTACGATTTTGCATGTACATATCTTAACGATGATCCAACAATTACAACATACAATCTTTCACGCAAATATATACCAAAAGAGATTATAACAACAAATAAACCATTCCAAAACTTTATTTGGGGCCATCACACTCGAAGAAGTCGTAATATTTGGACTCTTACGAAAGGGAACCAATTCACTAGCTATAATTTGAACAGTAATAGTGAAGAAATATCTCGACCACTTGAAAACTTACCCAGTGCTGCCTTCTCATGGAGCAATACTATAGGTGATTTTTCATTTGTTAATCAGCATAAAAATGATTTTAATTTACTTGAACAAGATGATATTTTGGAATCCGAGGATGATCTTCAAAATTTAAATCTTATGCCAAATTCAAATTCAAATAATGTGAATAATTCTACAAATACAGGCGCTATTACAAGTTCAATGTTATCAAATTTTGGGTCCACACCTGTAAGTTCTCCATTGCTGATAGATAGACTGGAAAGTCCTTCCATTGACAAAACTGCCGCTCGTTTGGGATCATATAATGCTACAAAGCCTATTAATACTCCTATTCCACATCCAAGAGCGATAAACATTGACTCGTCTGGGAGTCTACCTTCAAGTAGACCAATGATCTATAGAAACCCATCACAAAGTACCCAAGAGTCAATTACACCTACCGTCCCACTGCCAGTACCAACAGGTCCGCATCAAAACCAGAGGAACGCACTCCATTGTAACCAGTCTTCTTATTTGATTCCAATTTCGATCAACATTCCTCAGAATGATGAAGAAGTTTTCGAAGGTATATCTTCAAATTACCTATTGGAAATTCCTGACGGATTTAACATAATAGACGTATGTCTTTTAAATGCTAATTTAGCAGCTAGCCATAATAAATTTCGAGATTGTCAAATTTGGAGAGTTTTAGCCGTTGCTCTTGAAGATGAGAGTGATTATGGTAGAAGTACCAGTTATTCTGGTCAAGATTACCAATATTCACACAACGATAATGACTCTTCATCGAAAGTCAATGATTCAAATTCATTTAAATCTTTTGACAATAAAGACAAAGCAAATGATACCCATTCCATGCTGAGTGCGATGGACAATTTTGCAGGTTCATTCAACTCAAGTTCAACAACAAATTATGGGGTTGAAAGCTCAGAAGTTGGATCGGTTCCTAGTAACGGAATTCTTGAATCAAGAGATGCTTGCAATCTGTTGCATTCCGGTTCAGGAAACTCAATCTCACCTGACAAAATACGTTCACGAATAAACTCATTTACTGAAAATGGAAACTCTTCAGGAAATCTTATGGATATGATAAATACAAACAGAGGAGCTGTTTTAAGTATAAGTCCCTCTGCAGCAAGATCTAATCATTTATATTTAAAGGCAACAGAAGAACACGAAGAAAGTGAAGTAAAGCAGGACCAAACGAGATCAGAAATACCTAAGCCAACAGGAACATCTGAACGTCATATGGATAGTGATAGTGCAATTATGGATGACGAGGAAGATATATCAGATAAAGCAGTTAAGAAATACCATTCGATGCCCCAATTTAATAATAGTAATGCGAATGCTTTGGAATTTATTCAACTTAAGAATTCAAGCTTAGATAGTATAAAAGGACAAAAAAGCTTCAAATCGTCTTCTTTGAACAAACCGTTTGTGCAAGACTTAGATAATGAAAATATTAATCTCATATCAACAGGAGGGTATGCAGATTCATTTCTGCTGTCATGCAAATCATTTTCAATATCCCCGCTGGCAATGAATTTGAATTATTCACGACGCAATTCAACAAGAACTACTTCACGCAACAAACTTACCATTCAGAAACAAGAACTCAATAAAGTACAAGAAGAAGTGACTGTATCTGAGTTAACGAAGGCCATTAATAAAGACGAAGAACGAAAATCAATAGATATCACAGATAATGAAGTAGGGAAAGATAGCAGCAATTTATTCAAACCTTGGAAATTACAACCATTATTGGAAGAAGCTCTAAATTATGCAGTTCTACAAGGAGATATAATTATGTGCTCAACTCTCACAATATTGTTCTATGATCTGATACTATGCAAGTCTAATGTTATTAAGCGAGAAAATTGTTTGGAGTGGATTGGCATGTATATCGATATACTTCGTCAAAAGCGACTTTTCATAACAGCAATGGATGTAATCAACCATGCACCTGAGACGTTTAAACAAGAACTAACCAATGCCTATACAAATGACGTAAGCTTAAGATTTTATTGTTCTTGGTGTAAAAAACTTTTAGTAAATGAAGAAACCAAGATGAAGAACAATGATCGATTTGGTTACTGGTATTGTGACGAATGCTCAAGGTTACAACTGGGTTGTGTATACTGTCATGAACCTTGTCAGGGTTTAAATGTAGTGGTGAGCTTGAATTGTGGACATAGGGGACATTTTGGATGTTTAAAAGATTGGTTTGTCGATGGAGCTAATGTAGAATGTCCTGGAGGATGTGACAATAAAATAATATAATGCTAGTAGTAATAAAATTAGATGAGTTCCACATCACCTATTTGGACGTATTTCGATATTAATTTATAGCTTACCACATAAATTCCATCTTTCTCCAATTCAATAATTTCATCTTGATTTAGTCTAACATTTATTGGTGTATTTGAAACAACTTTAATAAATACAGGCTGGTTTACATTGGGTTCAGAGATCATCAGTTGACCTCCAGATGTATCGTCCAAAAATGTAAGAAAATGAGGCATTCTTTTAAGAAACGATGCATTGTAAAGTTGGGTAAGAATTCTGAAATGTTCATGAATATATTCCGATTCTTCATTTGAAAGTAATGGTTTAGCCTCATTCTCACCATCTGAACTGGATTGTGAAACCTTATTAATATAATAAATATTATATTTATCCAACTTGGATAACCTCATGCGTAAATACAGTCGTACCAAATAATTTAACCGTTCTATTTCAGTTTCCACAATCATCAATTGTAACTTAAAATCACCCAGAATTACCCCCAGATCAGCATTCAGATCTCCATACTCATGGGAATCTATAAGGAATTGTTGTTGGTTTGATAACAGATCAAGTACTTGACGCATCAATTCATGTTGAAATGGGAGAACTTCTGGTGCCATACGTTCATTTAACATTGCTCTGACTAATTTTTGATAGATATCGTACTTCACTGCTTTACGCAGACTTTGGGCGGACGCTTCGAACTCTTGAAGAATATCTTGGATATCCATAGTATTGAGATAATTAGTTAAAAGCCTTTCACAATGATTTCAAATTCAAAGGCCAATTGATAAAAAATAGGAATGCGCGCGAAGCAGTGTGGGAAATAAATTATTTATTTTTTTGATATATTTTCTTTACATAAAGTTAGTTTGAGGACTATGGACCGGCAGTCTCTTTTGGAGCAAAAGCGACAGAGACTTCAAGAATTGAAGCAAAGACGTCAAAATACTACAACAGATGTAGAAAGCCTTATTGATAGACTTCAGAATACTCCAAAGCGAGGTGTTAATATTGCAATTCAAACTGAAGATAATGACGAAACGATTAATTTACAGGCAGTACCGAATCTAGCATTTAAATGTGAAAACAATGACATTCAAACAGGGGGTAAAACCGTAGTTACATTTGACAAGGGAATTCAAACAATTGATGATTTTTTTTTCGAAGAACAACCTGATAAAACTAAATTATTAGAGCCAAAGTCAGATCATAAGGAGGATGAAATTGAAACAATGGAAGACCAAGATCACAACTCGTTGGAGATCAATAAGGAAAAAGAGCTCAAATATATGCTAATCAAGGAAAATATTATCATACAAGAAAGATCCGAACCAAAATTTGACAATGAATCACCCCCATTTATAAATTCGAAGATCTATGAAACCATTGCCCGACGACCTGTCTCTTGCATATATGCTAAAGATGGCACAGAAAGCTTAATCGCAGTGTCGTACGCACCACAGAAAGTTTCATCTTTACCTGTGGCTAATACTTTGGAAAATGGACTAAGCTACGGATCGATTGATACTATTAGATCATCTCCAGGTTTTGTAGTGATATATAAAAACGGAGAAGCCGAGAGATTTTTACTTGCAGCATCACCAGTTACATCTATTTTAATTGATAAAAACACTTCTGATCGTGTCATGGGAGGATTGAAAAATGGAAAGATTGTAGTATGGGAATTACAACATAACTTGGAGGAATTTGTATTACTCCCTCTGTTAATATCACCCATACTTTCGAGTAGAAGTTCTTATATTACCCAAACCAATGCACCAAAGTTGAATTTCATTAATCATATATATCCAGTTACCTGCTTATTACAAACCAATAGACAACCAGTGGTATCTATTTCATTAGACGGAGTTGTTAATTTATGGTCGACCAGTTTATTAGCTACTCCTAGAGCAAATCTGGTTCAACTCTTCGCATCGAACCCTTCCAAAGAGGAAATATCACCACTCAAATCACAAAGTATTGCTACAAGAAAGCTTTCAGTAACATCAATAATTCAAACAGAGTCATCCAATATAGCTAAACAATTCAGTAATGTGAATACCAAGAATTCGCTAGGTTTAGGCAAGTCAAGGAGTATCAATAATTCATTAAGTAGTTATAGATCTTTGACTTCTTCAACTGAAGTAAACAATGATTTGTCATATTTAAATCAAATCATTGTTGGGGCACAAGATGGGAAAATTTACAAGCTTTGCAACGATCCTGAGAAAGACTATATAGATAAAGTTGCCGAGAATGATGAAAACTCAGTTATTACTTCAATGATAGAATTCCCATCCTATTCTCTTATATTAACAACTGGAATTGAGTTTGGGTTTAAACTTTGGATTTTGACATCCCAAGAATTTAAAAAATTGATTACAATTCAAACGAATCATTTAATTATTAAAGCAGTGGCTCGTCCAGGAGCGAAACTACAGTTTGTAACCATTGGAT
The DNA here is from genome assembly GCA_030573815.1 of Kurtzmaniella cleridarum. NCBI lineage: Eukaryota > Fungi > Ascomycota > Pichiomycetes > Serinales > Debaryomycetaceae > Kurtzmaniella > Kurtzmaniella cleridarum. Next base: position 19,421 of record JAJMDQ010000045.1, on the reverse strand, counting down.
TTAATAAGCATACCGAGGAAAATAAATATCCTATAGTGGAATTTTGGAGTTTGAAAGAAAAACTCATGAATTGTGTCTTGAAACTTGAAACTGAAGTGGAAAGTTTACCTATGAGCGTTCAGTTTTCACAACTGGGGCAAATATTGTATGTTGGATTAAGCAATGGACAAGTTTGGCAATGGGATATTGATGAATCCGTTTTAAACAAATATATAGAAGAGCATACAAATGAAGTTGATAAAGGGATCCAGAGTATCATATAGAAATAATTTTTTTTAAAAAAATATAGGGCATTATTAAAATTCTACAAAAAATTATTCAATATGCTTTACTTATGTATTAATTAAAGAAATTTTTCGAAAAGTTTATCTTTAGAGCGTATAGTGATTGAGCTACCAATCTCTGTAGTATTTGAATCGTTAATGTCCTGTTTAATGGAAATGCAATCATTAGTAGCCAAAACCAATAGCTCAAAAAATGACTTTGTAGCTTGTCTTTTCATATTTACTGTCTTATTCTTAGTGAGACCTAATGGTTCTTCTAATTTTAAATCTTTTTCAATCAATTTTTCAAGATCAATGACATCATTGCCACTAGTAAATTCATCTCTCAAAACCAGAGCAACTTGTAATGTAGGCTTAACTGAATTTTCATCAGGTTGTGATTCAAGAGTAAAATCTTCTATTAATTCTTCATTTTCACTTGATGAAGCGGATCCTGAATCAGAATCCAAACTTGGTAAGGATAAGTCTAAATCTTCATCAAAATCAAAGTCACTTTTACGAGATTTTTCTTTCTTTTCTTGTTCATGCAATGCTTCTGCTCTTCGAGACAATTCAAAGTCTATATTGTGAATACGCTTTTTCTGGTACGGCATCGAAATTTCATTGATTAATTGTAATTTTTCATTTTCTGTCATTGGAATCGTAACGTATTGATCATTGTCCAGATTCAAAAGTTGTTGTTGCAATTCTTTTAATGTGTGCAACAGAATTCCAGATTCCACTTCATCAATTGAGTCTATAATCAATTTTCTCTTTGTAGTTTTCAATTTACCTTCATCAGTAATTCCAACAAGTTTCCGTTTACGCGTATTGGTTTGTTCATGTTCTACTACTGGACTAGATTCCCGTTCTTCAATTGTTTCTAATGGCTTATCCAAAACATCTTCCATTTCCAAATTTTTACCTAAGTCCAAGGATATATCAGAAATATCATGGCTTATAACTGGAGCTTCTCTACCTATTTCAATCGATTGATCAATAGAATCAGACGTGTCTTCTAAATCGAAATCAAGGTCAAGATCAATATCTTGCAAACCTTTAGTTTCTTCCTGTTGCTCTTTAGATTTTCTTGGGTACTCGATAGACTTGTCAAATGCATCTTCAAATTTTTCATAGGATGTATTGGAATTGGCAAACTCGTCTGAATCAAGTTGATCTTTAGAATCATCTATTTGATTTTCATTTTCGAAATCGTCATCTAAATTTAAATCTTCTTGATATAACAAATCAAAATCTGTTGATTGGTCTTTAAGAGAGATCAGATTAAGATTATTGATGACAGTTTCTTGAATTGGTAATGTGATTGAATGACCAGTAGCATTCACTGACGCGTTATTTGCAGCCGCTTGATTACCAACTGCATTCTCCATAGTGATCCGGGTCACGTATCTAAACGAATTTTTCAACTTATATAAAATATCATTGACATCATCTAAAAGGTACTTGGTTTTCCTTGAATATATACGGACTATTCCTAATAAAAGCTGTCCAGAAATCCTGAGCGTAATTGTGGAAGTTTGTTGTGGGCTTGAAATATATTTGGAAGATTTGACAATGTTTGTATTAAGAAATTGTTGTTTAGATAACTTACGGTCATAATTTGCCGCAAGCCAAACGTGGGCCAAAGGCCCTTGCTTGGAAAGAAGAAGTTCCGGGTACAGCATGGGCTTTTAAGGTTGAATACTAACGCGTAGAATAACAAAAAAACAAAGAATTAAGAAAAACGATTTGTGGTGCTTAGTATGTGTACAGGAAGCTAAATCAAATTAAAAGCTGGCTCGCGAACCCATTTTTGAAGTGCAAAAAAAATAAAAAAAAAAAAAACAAGGACAGTTTGATTGTGCACATAAGATTTGATTTATAATCCCAAGCGTAAAACACTTACCCACCTGCAGTATCTATTTTATCAAGTAACATTAATGAACCTCGAAGCCAAGCTTAACAGCGCGGTAGATGATGTTCTCCGAAGTGCTGGTTTCATATTTGAGGTTCTAAATCATAATACGCGCAATAGTAACATTATATTGGGGCCAAACAATCGACTTGTTAACTCTGAAATCACTGAACAACTTCTGGCAAGTTTGAAGAGGTTTGACAGCATACTAGACGAAACTGTTGGTAAATTTAATGATACTAGATGGTGCATAGAACAAATATTAGAAAATAAGCATAAACAGGAGGAATTGAGACTCAAAGAGGAGATGGAGAGGCAACGTAGAGCTGAGCAAGAGAGAATTAAGCGTGAAGAAGAAGCCAAACGTAAGCGTGAAGAAGATGAAAGAGAAGCTCAAAGGAAGAAACAGGAAGAAGAAGCTGCTGCTGCTGCTGCCGCTGCGAAAGCAGAACAAGAGAGACTTGCTAAAGAAAGGTTAGAGAAGGAGAAATTGGCTAAAGAACGCGCAGAAGAAGAAAGAAAACGTAAAGAGGCAGAAGCTGAAAGAATACGTAAAAAGCAACAAGAAGAGGAAGAAGCCAGAAATCTTGGATTTGATGCTGGATTTAATTTTTCGCCTGGATTTGATTTCAATATGAATGATTTTAGCATACCCAATTCTGCAAATGGTATGGATGAAATTAAAGGCAATACCAATGATGCTCTTGCACCTAATGATGATGATAATGCTATTAAAAACAATTTTAACAATGCTACTTCTGCTACTTCTGCTACTACTACTGGTGGTGGTGGTGGTGCTACTATTACTACTACTAATAATACCAATACTAATACTAATATTAATAATAACAATAACAATAACAATAATAAAAACGTCAATGCCAATGCTGCAAATAATAACTTAAATGTGGAACCGACTACTGAAATGACTACTAGTAAGAAAGATCTTAACAATGCAGCCACGAATAATCAAAATCCAGACTATATGACTTTCCTGAACGATAATACAAATCAAATAAAGAGTGGAGGAAATATAGAAGATGATATGAATAATATATTAGGAACTGATACTCTGCTTTTAGAAGGGCTTGATATGGATCTTTACGATGGTAACAATGGCTTAGACTCTGGTAATATAGGAGAAGAGGAGTTTGATGTTGATAGTTTCTTACATCAATTTGGTGGTGAATAAAAATACTTGATTAAGGAAATTAAAAAGAAGAAAGAAAGAAAAAAAAAAAAAAGAATTCTCTCAAATTAAAGAAAATAAAACAAACCATAATTCAAACTATTAAACATAATGTACAAAATATATCTATAAATATAAATAAGGAAATGTGTAAATCTAAATATGGAATAAACTTAAAGTGAGTAGTATAAAGTTTAGAAAGAAAAAAAGAAGGAAAGAAAGGGGCAAAAAAAAAACTCATTAATTTCTATTCCTTTCGATAATCGGGGTATGCACTATTGATTTAGCTTATACATAAGGATAGTAAGCAGTTTGATTTAATAGTAATTTATTTTTATGACAATTTCGCAATTGAACACTCATCTAAAATTATACAACTGTATATAACATATATGTACTGTATATGCAACATCCAATAGAAACCCGCGATTTCTCCGAGCGGATACTACTTTACCACTGAAAAAAAGAAGTAATTATCCAACAACACATAATGTTCAGAAACACACTCCGCCAGGTTGCCCGTCAAACAACCGGTGTTGCTAAGAGATCCTATGCCTCTGAAGCTACCACTGATGCTCTCAAGTTGTCCTTAGCTTTACCATATGAAACCCTTTACGCTGATAGCGAAGTCGCTCAAGTCAACTTACCTTCAGTTAATGGTGACCTTGGTATTTTAGCCAACCACATTCCAATTGTCGAACAATTAAGACCAGGTTTATTAGAAGTCATTTCTAAGAATGGTGAAACTGATCTGTACTTTGTTTCTGGGGGTATTGCTACTGTTCAACCAGGTAACAAATTGACCATCTCTGCTATTGAAGCTTTCAAGCCTGATCAATTTGACGCTGCTGCAGTCAAGTCATCTATTGCCGATGCTCAAAAGCGTGCCTCTTCTTCTGATGAAGCTGTTGTTGCTGAAGCTAACATTGAATTAGAAGTTTTGGAAGCTTTACAAGGTTTTACCAAATAAATCTAATTAGACATAGATGACGCATGGATAATAAAAAGATATGAGAATTTAACTGTAGGATGTAGAAACAAAGAATGTTAAGATTAAAACTACGAACTAATACAGTTCAAGTGGTATATTTGGATGGAAGATTTGTCACTGTTTCGAAAAAAGAAAGAAAGAATAGTCACAAGAAGCATCATGACTTACAACTTATTCAAACATTGATATCTTACACCGTCCTAAAATGGTATGCAATTTACCCTAGATTCATGGCTTACAATGCATATTCTTTTGTTCTGTTACTTTGTTGTCTTTGTTCTTTTGATTGTCTTCTTGAATGTACAATCATTAAGTAAAGTTTTTTCTAATAAGCATTGGTGTGAATTGTTAAAACCATAATATGATCATATATAAGTGGACAAATCATTAAACCTTACGTTTGAAACATTTTGAAACTAAATACGGTTGTTCCTCCACATCCGTAATTTGCGGTACACACACACGGGTAATGTTCCACATGCGGATAGAGATCCTGTACAATTGTTTCAAACCGTATTGATTTTAGAGGCAAAATAATCATAGGGTACAGTTCCATTTTCAATCGGATTTGTAACATATTTCATACAATGAAGAAAGTAATCCGGAGACGCTAAAAATTTTAAACATGTATTTCTACTGCAATGAAATTTGGCTTATTTGAAAAAAAATAATTAATAATGACAATAATAATAATAATAATAATAATAAATCTTGGGTGAAACTCAATCAAAGTATATATGTAATTGGTTTACATTGTTCAATTTAGGATGTTCAATGTAATATGGGGTTCAAATTTTTTATCCTCCAAGTAGTTGGGTGATATATGGATGCGTTTCCGGGGTCTAAGCGGTTTTAACGAAGGCGGTCATTACAATAAGAAACTAACAACAAAGTGGCTTTTTTTTTTTTCTTTTCTTAGTGGTTCCATGAAAATCTCCCCACAAAATATTTATTTATTTTTGATTTTATTGTGTAAATTCTGCGTTTTGTTACTTCAATTTTGTTCCCCCCACCGACATAGCAGCGTATAAATATATTTGAAATAATAGAAATATCCCTATTTATTTGGAGGTAAATCCTTAAAATCTTGCAAAGCAATCAAAAGGTAAAAAAAAAAAACTTTTTACATTTCAAACCGGATTAATTAAATATATTTCAAACATGTCTAATCCTTCCCTTGTTTTGAATAAGATTGAAGATATTTCATTCCAAAAATTCGATGCACCAAAAATCGATAAAGACAATGAAGTGCTTCTTGAGATCAAGAAAACAGGGATTTGTGGATCTGATGTACATTATTATACCCATGGTAAGATTGGACCTTTCGTTCTTAAGAAGCCAATGGTATTAGGACATGAATCTTCGGGTGTTGTTGTTGAAGTTGGTAAAGGCGTCAAGACATTGAAAAAAGGAGATCGGGTTGCAATTGAGCCTGGTGTGCCATCCAGATTAAGTGAAGAATATAAAAAAGGGAAGTATGAATTATGCCCTCATATGGTGTTTGCAGCTACTCCACCAGTCGATGAAAATGAGCCAAACCCTCCAGGAACTCTTTGTAGATATTACAAATCTCCTGAAGATTTTTTGGTAAAGCTTCCGGAACATGTATCCTTGGAATTGGGTGCTATGGTTGAGCCATTGAGTGTTGGTGTTCATGGTTGTAAGTTAGCAAGTGTCACTTTGGGTGATAATGTTGCCGTCTTTGGTGCTGGGCCAGTAGGAATTCTTGCTGCAGCTGCAGCTAAGAGTTTTGGTGCCTCGAATGTTATTATTATTGATGTTTTCGATAGTAAATTAGAATTGGCCAAGAAGATCGGTGCTGCCACTCATGTTTTCAATCTGAAGACTGGTGATCATAATGAATTAATTAAAGCTTTTGATGGATTGAAGCCTAATATTGTTTTGGAATGTACAGGAGCAGAACCATGTATGAATATGGGGATTTTAGCTCTAGCTGCAGGTGGGAAATTTGTTCAAATTGGGAATGCTGGTGGGCCTGTGAGCCTTCCAATTACTGAATTTGCTACTAAAGAATTAACATTATTCGGTCTGTTTAGATATGGTGTGGGTGATTATAAGACAGGGGTCCAAATTTTAGATAAAAACTACAAAAATGGTAAAGATCACGCACCAATTGATTTTGAAGCTTTAATTACTCAAAGATTTAAGTTTGAAGATGCAATCAAAGCTTATGAGTTTGCCAGATCAGGTCTGGGTAGTGTTAAGATCATGATTGATGGTCCTGAAGATGGTGTTGAATATTGCAAGTAATAATGATGAATAAAAAATGGAAAAATAAATGAAATAAGTTAAGTGAATGAGATATTAATGTAATGTAATTATTAAAAATATTATACTAGTAAACACATTTCAGTATAAATTCAGTACAATTAAAAAAGTACATATATATTATATATATATATATATATATATATATATATATATATTACGAATTATAAGTTAAAAAGAAAAAATCAAAATCAAGTCAATAAATGAAAATTTTTTTGAAAAATAAAAAACCCGTCTTGTATGGGTGATCAAGACTGCACTTTATGACAAAAGTTTCAACTTTGAAGTTTTAATTTTTTTTACCACCTACACCACCATGTCATTGAGTGCCAAGGAGGCTTTTGCTAAACTTCCCCAGAAGCTTCATAGCTTTTTCATTAAGTATCCACCAAGACCTTTTGCTGAATATGCAGAAAAGCCCACTAGTCTTTCGGACCCCAAGTTAAATCCATTTTTACCTATCAAAAACACCGAGACTGGAAGATGGAGAGGACCAGTTTATTCACTCAGAAGATCAGCTGACTTATATAAATTAGCCAAGAAGTTTGGAATCGCTGAGATGTTGCCACCATTACCACAAAAGAAATTCCATGAAGACAAGTATTATAACAAGAACTGGATGAGAGGTGTAGTACTGCCAAAGGGAACCAAAAAGGAAAGAGAAATGCCCGCAAAGATTCAAGCTAGAGAAGAGGCTATTAAGAATATGGACAATATTATTCTTGCTGCTAGACCACAATACAAAAAGCAAATTGCAAAGAGAGAAGCCAAGAAGAAGACTTGGTGGTAAATCTAACCTGTACATATATTCATACATATACTATAATTATAACGCTAAACCTTTTTTTTATAAAAAAAATTAGTTTGTAAGAAATCACTGTTTGTAAATTATTCAAGTTGAATATATATTATAAAAAACTGATGGTCATTCTATATGATACTATGATGGGTCTATTTTACATATTTAAAAAGCTCTGCCTCTACCTCTACCTCCGCGACCTCTCACATTTCTTCTTCCTCTTACTTCACCTCTGGTTCCTGGGCCAGCACCAGAGCCTCGTATCTTAACCACACTGCGAGCCAATAAAGTTTCTATGTTAAGCTCATCTGGTAATAATATTTGTCTGATTTGATTACCTCTTATATTTATAAATTGAAGAAGTTGAGGGTCGTGATGTGGTTGAACTAATTTTACGTTCTTGAGAGATAAATTCATTGAAGGCGAACTGGAAAGAAGCTGGCCATTAACCGAATTCCCATTCTTCAACTCCACGGTTATTGGTTGACTTGTTGCGTTGGGCAAGTTCATTAAAAAGCGTACCAACTTCATGATTAAGATGAGGACGATAATTGATAATAATTATAGGAAGGAAAATAATGTAACGGTGATATTTGATAATTTATGCCAAGGGTGCATGCAAGTGCGAAACCCAAATCCAAAATTATTTGCTAGAGATCATTTGTACAAACAAGTAAACCAACTTCAGCCATGGCATTGGCAGATTATATTAGAAATATTCCTCCGGTGACCCGATTTTTCACTGTATCTTCATTGATTGTATGTGCATTGCAAAGGGCTGGACTCCTTGATGTTACCACGCTTTCATGTTCAGTGCAAGATTTCCAAGAACCAGTAAACAGATTCTTAACCGTTTACTATGGGTGGAAATCAACGAAAGTTGACATTGTAATAGCATTTTTACAATTATGCTTACAATGTTATAGGTTTGTTTTTGCATTTTTGCCTCCAGCGCTGTTATTTCATTCTCCAGTGAGTGGTTATGGCTTGGTACTCGATATTTACTTGTTCTATAATTTTGCCAAACATTTAGAATCCAAGGATGGTAAATTTAAGGGGAATTTCCCGGATTGTGCTTGGTTTACATTTTTAACTGGAACCATTATAGTTCTCACCACGTATGTTGTTAGCTATTTCAATCGAAGTTTTTATCCCTGTTATCATCCAATGATGGTTGCCGCTGTTACATATCTTTGGTCTCGAGAATCCAAAAACCTGACCATACTGTTTATGACTGTTCTTCCAATTAAAGCTTACTTTTTGCCATTGTTCAGTTTAGTGATGAAATATATTACTGATGATTCCCAATTTTACTATATGATTATTGGGTTTTGGGGGGCATATATTTATCAATGTATTCAATCTCAAACTATCCCGATATACAATTTATTGCCCAATGCGTACCCTAGCTCTTTAACTGTTGTGAAAGGAAGAAGTTTGAATGCGCATAATCTGATAGAAAAGCCCTTCCCTGATCTGATTTTCGATAAAGGGTATTTAAAAGCGCCTATTTGGTTATATAATCTATTGGGGTATCCTACAAATAATTCAGTTCGTACTACAGCTTTTCATTCTCATATCAGATCCGCGTCTAATTCCTCGACTGCTAGCGGTAATGAACGTTTTTCTCAATCCCCCAATAGGTATTTTAAAGGTCGAGGTCATCGTTTAGGAAATTAGGTTTAATATTATTATTTTGAGCTTCTTGAGGCTTAAGATCTGACGAGTCATTATTATTAGTATTATTAATATTATTATTAATTTTATAATAATTTATATTATCATTATATAGTCACTAATATCACATAATCACTTTATCTTTTTTATCATTATTATATAATCCTTGTATCATAAATCTTATTTCCATTATCAAGTGTTTTACTCTTAGCTAACTAACGAAATTATAGCTAAACTCGTAAGCACCAGAATAAGGAAAATGAAATTTCATTTCCTTTTTTTAAATTAAATTTAACTTTATAAAAAAAAAATTAAAAAAAAAAATTATAATTATATGTATATATATATATATATATATATAGTAGTAAAAGTCTCCTCATTATTTACAATATTTTTCTAACCGGCAAACCAATGTCTAAAGATCCGGTGAAGGCGGTCGAAGGCAATGATCTTGTACCTGTAGCATCTGGTACATCCACAGGAGGTCCACTGCCTCAGCTTAGGCCTAAAGGGTCGAAATTGAAGAAATTGAAGCTGAGGCCACATCTTAAACGATCCCCATCCACGTCGGGTAGTCATAATAAACTTGTATTCTCCGTTGACGATGATGTTAATGATGACATAATTGAAGAAGGCGATGAAACGTCATTGGCTACTGAAAGGGAGTATTTGGAAGGCTACAATGATGCATTGAGGGCGTTGTATAAGCGTAAAAACTTGGCATCTGCGGGTACTTTATTTAAGGAGGGCGATAATGGTAAAGGTAAAAATTCTACTTTGAACCAAACTCCAGCGGATGAACTAGATATTGAGAACATAGAACAGGACATTGTGAAGAACTTAATTGAAGTGGAAGATAAGCTCAAATTGCTTCCAAGGGAAGAAGAAGCAGAAGTTGAAGTAGAAGATAATGCATCTACCAATTCTCTGGCATCATTAGATACTTTAGAATCTCTTAATCTTCGTGAAAGGCAAGATGCAATTAACTCAACTCACCCCTTTGGTATCAAGATTTGGAAACCTTCTTTGTATAAGAAAAAAAGATCTGTGGCTACTCGAGCTGATGAAGATATTCACGATTATGAATTGAGGAAACCAACTTGGCACATTTCATGGGGCACAAGTCTTTGTAACATGATTTGGCTGATTACTTTTGGGCTTGTATTGTGGGTAATTTGTATGCTTGGAGCTTTAATAGTTTTTGTATTTTCAGGTTTTGGTATCCGTAGACTGCTGAGAGGCTACGTTAGGACATTTTTGAAAATTGGTAATTATATGAGATCTCCATTTGGAGTTTTCGTGTTATTGAATAAGGATAAAAATTATATTGAAGAGGATCAATTGGATGGACGTTCGTTAGTTGAATTTCAACGTTGGAGAGATCAAGAAGAAGGTAGATTGTTTTTCAATCCTCCTAGAAGGAATACTTCTCATAATGAAGCCAGACCATTATTGAAAGATCATGCAGGTCGTCCCGTTTACGATCAATACCTGTCTTTGCATAATGAAAATGATAATACAAACAATAATGGTAACGATGATAGTTTGGTTGACGAAAATGATGAAAATCAGGATATAACTGATATTAAAGTAAGACTTTTCGGAAGAGGTTCTTGGTCCCTGGGGAGATTCATTTTCTACATTTATTTCTATTGTTTCCTTCAGCCTATATTATATATCTTAATGTTAATATGTTGGCTTTTCGTTTTCACTATTCCGATGGCAAGGGTTATTCAATGCATTTGTGATCACTTAAGAAGACACCCTTTGGCTCTTCACTTTGAGTTAGAGAAAAAATATTATGCTCAACAAGGAGATGAACATTTCCAAGGTAGAAGAAAACATCAACTGATTATAATGTGTACTTATAGAAGTTGTGGGTTCCATTATTATAAATATACTATTGATGGTACTAATATTTTTTTCATTAATATGATTTTCGTGGTAATCTTTGTGATTTTGGATTATTATATATTGAAAGAAAGGATGGGCTTCCATAGTTTCATTACTGAATCATCTATTATATTTTGTGCATGTTTAATTGCTGTTGTACCCCTTGCTTATTTTATTGGTCAAGCAGTTGCTTCCATTAGTGCACAATCTTCCATGGGTGTTGGTGCAGTCATCAATGCATTTTTCTCTACTGTGGTTGAAATTTTCTTGTATTCAGTGGCATTAAACCAACTGAAGGGGAAATTAGTCGAAGGTTCTTTAATTGGTAGTATTTTGGGTGGTGTCTTATTACTTCCAGGTTTATCAATGTGTGGTGGTGCTCTTAAACGTAAAACTCAAAGATATAATCCGAGGTCCGCTGGTGTTTCATCAACCATGTTATTATTTGCAATGGTTATGATGTTTGCCCCATCAATGTTTTATCAAATTTATGGTACTTACGAGATCAGATGTACGAAATGTTTTTCTGATGATGATGCTGAATGTTCCAAATGTAGATTTGTTCAACTGCTGTTTACGTTAGATGCCTTATATCACAATGTCATCAAGCCATTGTCATTGGTTGTTGCCTTGGCCTTATTTTTAGCATATATTACTGGACTTTATTTCACATTAAGAACACATGCATCATTGATCTGGGCTACTAATTCACATGAGGTTAAAAAGGAAGAAAATTTCTTCCCAGTTAGATCTCCTAGTATAACTAGTATCGATAACTCCAAAAATGCATCGCTGAAACACCAACAGCCATTAGTCTCTTCAAGTTCACAAAGTGGAACCAAGACAAAGGCAAGGCAATCTAATATTTCACCATCAGTGGAATCCTCAAGTAAGCGTATACCATCCAAACTGTCGGATATTCTCAAATCAAGTGATGCACAGCAATCGACATTGGGTGCACCAGATATTTCAAAGAAGAAAATTGAACCTAAGGAGCACGAACATGAAGAAAATGCAGGAGGAGGACATGATGCACCAAATTGGTCAAGAAAGAAATCGACTGTAATCTTATTGGGTGCAACTTTATTATATGCTATCATTGCTGAAATTTTGGTGGATACCGTTGATGAAGTTCTCAAAAACTATCCAATAAATCCAAAGTTTTTGGGTTTGACCGTTTTTGCACTTGTTCCTAATACTACAGAATTTCTTAATGCTATTTCATTTGCAGTTAATGGGAACGTTGCACTTTCAATGGAAATTGGTAGTGCGTATGCCTTACAAGTTGTTTTGATTCAAATTCCCTCTCTTGTGATTTATTGCATAGTCAAAAACTTTGAGGACGTTGAAAAAATCTTTACTTTGATTTTCCCTAGATGGGACATTGTTGCAACTTTAGTTTCAATCTTTTTGTTCACTTATATTTACGCTGAAGGGAAATCCAATTATTTCAAAGGTGTCATTTTAATTCTTATTTATATGGTGGTAATGATTGGCTTTTGGTTTAATGATACTATAGAAGATTTGGAATATTCTGGAGGTAATTTTGTTAGTGCTTTAGGTACTGTTTATCAGCACTGATCAATATAATCTTTAAGTATATATATATACATATTTAAAATAAAAAATAAAAAAAACATTTAGTATTGTCCATTTATTTTCCTTTTTTTTTTTTCTTAATCCTTATACTTTGCTCGATTAAGTTATATCGATAAGGGTACCCCCGTGTATCGAGACTAAGAAATTATAGCACTTGCATTTATGTTGATTGTTTATCTTTTTTTTTCTTTTTTTTCTGTTCTTTTGAATATACTTGATTTGTCCTATATGAAGTTTAAGTCAAATTAGAGAGTAGAGTTCCTTAGGATGAAATATTGATTATTTTGCAAAATTCAAGAGGTGCTTAAAGGCTATTGTTTGAATTTTTAATATCTATAATGCTGGGTATGGAAATACAAAGAATAAAAAATGTTGAATCAAGAATCTATAAGTTTGTATTCAATGATAACAAGTTTTAGCAGCAAAAAACAGTAAATTGTAAGAATATCTATGAAATAAACGGGCAATCAAAGAGTTATGAATATTACTTATTATTCTCAATAAAAAAGAAGACAATGTTAACATTTAAATTTATTTTAAAAAGTAGTTTGTTTCTAAGGATGATGAAATTGAATTGAAATATCAATTTTTTGAAGTTCAGAGATAAGATTAGAGAATTATTGTATACTATTTTTGTAACATTTTTTCAATTAACTCGGTACATTGACGTACTTAGAGACTTATTTTGACCAAAATAGGAAATAGGCGCTACAGATAAACTACTGCTGTACATTTCTCAGGAAATACTGATGCAAATGGTTATCGAAGATTTTTAGAACAAAAAGATAACACTTGCATAATAAGATTAGCGCGGCCCCACCTCTTTTAGTAATTGCTGCAAACAAAACACATTGAAATTTAACAATTACAGGGGTTGTTATCATTCAAAGCAGATTAAGTATTTAAGATAGAAAAAATAGTCATATTTAGATCATAATTTATCCCTATCATTATTATAACAATTACCTGAATGACGAAACAAGAAGATTCATACCTTTTCTCTGCCACTGTAAACAAACAGCTTCCAATGGTAGTTGATGGGAAAGGTAACTACATAACCATTGAAGACCCTGTAACCAAGAAAAGAAGTGAAGTATTTGACGCCGTAGGAGGTGCAGCTGTTTGTGCTTTGGGGCATCAGGATAAAGATATCATTAAAGCGATTGGTGAAGCTGCTACTCTTTGTTCTTATTCATTTCCCGTTTCTTTTACCAATTACTACGCTGAAGAATTGGCTAAATTTTATATAGAAAAATCTCCGCAAGGTGCTTTTGCCGGTGCATTATGGACTGGGTCTGGATCTGAATCAAACGAAAATGCATTGAAAATAGTGAGGCAATATTTTTTGGAAAAAGGGCAAAAAGAAAGAACCATTTTCATCAGTAGAAAGCAATCTTATCATGGGTATACAACCGGTAGTTTAGCATTGAGTGATTCTTCCAAGAAGATACCATTTAATGACATTCTTATGTCTGCCGAACAATTTCCAAAAGTTTCTCAATATTACCCTTACCGTAACCTAGAAGATGGAGAAAGCCTTGAACAATATAAGAATAGACTACTTGATGAAGTTGAAGCTACTTTCAAATCAGTTGGTCCTGAAAAAGTTGCTGCCTTTGTTTGTGAAACTCTTCCAGGTTCAACTTTTGGTACGCAGCCTGTTCCTGATGGATACTTATCGGGATTGAGAAAAATTTGTGATAAATATGGTGCTCTTTTATGGCTTGATGAAGTTATGTGTGGTACCGGTAGGTGTGCTGCTACGGGCGGTTTGAATTGCTGGGAGAGTTATCCAGATTTCCATGGTCCAGATATTCAAACAGTTGGAAAAACTTTGGGTTCTGGTTTTGTTACCATTGCAGGAATTTTAGTTTCTCCAAAGGTTAAAAGTGTTTTTGTTCAAGGAAGTGCTTTCATTGTTGGAGGTCAAACTTATCATCAACATGCTTTGAACTGTAAAGTTGCTTTAGAAGTTCAAAAAAAAATTGATAACCTAGGATTAAGAACGAATATTTTCGAAAAAGGTGAATTATTAGGGAAAATTCTTCAAGAAACAGGTTTAAAATCTTCTAAATTCAAAATCATTGGTGATGTGAGAGGACTTGGGGGGTTTTGGTCTATAGAGTTTGTGAAAAATAAAGAAACTAAAGAGCCTTTCCCTGCAGATTTAAGAGTGGGATATAGAGTTAGTTCCAAATGTTTAGAAAATAATTTGATAGTCATGGGTCTTGGTGGTACTATTGATGGTTACAAAGGAGACCATATTACAATTGCTCCACCATTTATTATTACTGAAGAGGATGTCAATTTCATTGCCTATACAATTCTTAAGAGTATTCTGGATGTCGAAAGAGAACTCACTGTTGATGGTGCCTTATAACATCAATTATATTAAATGTTTTTAAATGTTTTTTTTTCTTTTCGTATTTCCTGTAAATTAAAACATGAAAACACAACTATTAGTTTATTGTCATTATCTTCTCTGTGTTTTTTTGCTGTATTTTTGTTGGGTTAACTGCTTGAAAATTACTATTTTCTAGAATCCCTTGAATTTGGTGTCATATAAACTTGTATAATACAATAATAATAAGAAGAAATCAAATTTATCATCGCATAAAAATTTATGGAGAATGTATACATATGAAATATAATTATAAACAAACTAAGATTGAAATTAAAAAATAATAAAAACTACCTTTTTTTAGCAGGCATAGTTGCACTATAAAAACTGATTTTGCAAATTCAAGCTTATATTTACTAATTTGGGGCTTTATTACAACGGAAAAGATTATGCTTCAGCGAATGGTATATTTAGTCTTTTCATGCACGATGATTTTTATGCTGCATTATAACGTACAAGGCCTTATCTAAAATAGACTACATCAGTTCCATTGAAATTTAGTGATGAAAATCATAGTGATTATCAAGCGGCTTTCTCCTTCTAGCGTGAAACCTATCTTTCTACTGCTAAATCATACATGCATTACCTATGTGAGTCAACAAGCTATATTTCTATTATATTATTTTCTGAAACTGTGGAGAGCCCTCATTTTGATTGATTTGTATATACAAATAAAAAATTAATAAATAAAAAAAAAGTTCTTTCTTATTTTTAAAAAAATGTTTGATAAAACTAAAATAGGTTCTTTTTAATGTTTTCTCTAAACCTACTGATAATACAATAAAAGGGACCATGCATCTTTTAATATAAAATTTGCTTATTATGAGGTTCTTCCAAGTAATTTACCCAAGGAAAGATGAAAAAGAATGAGAAAGAAAAAGAAATAAAATCTAGATCTTATCAGCTTAGAACCCCAATCAATATGAAGCTCCAGATTCCGTTCATAGTACTGTGTATTAAAATAAAAATCAAACTGCAAGACTTGGGGATTATTAATAAAACTTGTTTAATTTGACCCCAAACTTTTGAAAAACTGTCTATAGGTCAGTGGTGCGGAGATCAGTAAAAAATAAAAATAAAAAAATACAAGTAAAAAATAAAAATAGTATACAAATATATCCATTTTAGTCAATTTTAGCGACAGTCACAAAAGTTGAAATAAAGGTGCTCTAGAGAAAAACATATAGATTGATGTAGTCAATAAATTTGTGCAAACTATATAATCTACTAATAATATGACTGAGTAAACGTTTTGTAAAATCCCAGCCATCTTTTTTTTTTTGATTCTGGATTTTCTTTACTTGTTTTCTCTTTTCTTTTTTTGCCCTTTGCCCTTTTCCCTTATTTCCTTTTTTCTTTTTGAAAGAATTGCGGCAACTTCCTTTTTGGTTAACCCAATAATTAGTTATATATAAAGCACACATCAATACCGTCAAAACTGGCACACAAAGTCTTTATATTAAAATTTCAATTTTCCAAATGTCGATTACAGAAACCTCTCAAGTTACAGAAGATTTAGAGCAATCCAAAATCAAAGTTCAACCAACCACATCTAAAGGATATGCTGTAGGGGAAAGAGGAGCACATAACATTGCACTTGGAGCTAGTCATCCTTATTTGATGCCCACTTTCGAAAACAAGTACGAAGAGAGAAGATGGGCTTTGGAGCATATGGCGGCTGCATTCAGATACTTTGCAAGACAAGGGTATGCTGAAGGCACGGCTGGTCATATATCCTTGAGAGATCCAGTCGATCCTGACACTTTTTGGATCAACCCATTGGGAAAGCATTTTTCCTTAATGAAGGCGTCTGATATGGTTCATGTTGATGAGAGTGGTAATATTCTTAAAGATGGTAATATATCTGCGATAAATGCTGCTGGATTTGCCATTCACTCTGCTATTCACCAAGCAAGACCAGATGTCAATGCTGCATGTCATACTCATTCCATCTATGGTAAGGCCTACTCTGCATTTGGTAAACCATTGGATATGTTGAACCAGGATGTATGTACTTTTTACAAGAGCCACAGTGTTTACCGCAATTTTGGAGGAGTTGCCCTAGAAGCTTCTGAAGGTCGAGAAATTGCAAAAGCTCTTGGTAATGGTAAAGGAGCTATTCTTCAGAATCATGGGTTGATTACTGTGGGCCGCACTGTTGATGAAGCTGCATATTTGTATGGGTTAATGGAAAGGAGTTGTCACGTCCAGTTGCTCTCTGATGCCAGCGAATTTAAACCAACACCAATTGGTGATGATGAAGCTGCATACACTGAGCACATGGGTGGTGATCCTGAAACTTTATACACTGAATTCCAAGGTGACTATGAGGTTGAAGTAGAGGCATCAAACGGGGCATTTTTATTTAAACAGCAATAAGAGATCATGATGAATGGTATTTATGTATTTAAGAAAGATAAAGCATTTTATATTATTGAGGCACACCTTAGAAAATTCTAAAGTCCAAAAAAATGAAAAATCTTTAAAATTATATAGCTTTAAAAATTTATTACATCCATTTATATTTCACAATATACGTTTAGGCTAAACATAAAAGCAAAAATGTGCGATATTTATAAAGGACAAATATGACAAAAAGTTTGTAAGATAAATTTATGGTATGTTGAAAGTCCTTTTATAAGTGGTTGTTGGTTAGAAAGAAAAGAAAAAAGAAAAAAAAAAAAAAAAACTTACCTTATTTATATATTTTTATCAGATCGATAATCTAATCTCTATAGTGTCCTTAAAAGGAACTTGGCGCACTTTCGCTAGTTTTTGCAGTTTATTTTCGAATTTTTTATCGGTGTAATATTGTCGGAATTCATGAAATTCCAGAAATTCCAGAAATTCCAGAATTTTTTTTAAAAGTTAAAAGGCCCACTCTACAATGTCGAAAGTTAATGTTTTATTGGTTGGATCAGGAGGTGTTGGTACCATAAGTGCTTACTCTTTAGAATTTGGAGGGAAAGCTGCAGTCACTGCTGTTGTAAGATCGGACTATGAGAAAGTTAAAGAAAATGGCTATGAAATTGATTCATGTGACTATGGTAAAATCCCAGCTTTCAAGCCTACGAATATAGTTAGCAGTATAGAAATGGCTAATGAATATGGTCCTTTTGAATATATTGTGGTTACCACCAAGAATTTGCCCGATGTGATCAAAGTTGAAGACCTTATAAAACCAGCAGTCACCAAGGAAAGTTCTATTCTTTTGATGCAAAATGGTATTGATATTGAGACTCCTATAATTGAAGCATTCCCAAACAATATTGTTTTGAGTGGAGTTCAAATGATTGGATCGACTAACTTTGGTGGGAAAATTGTTCATGAAGTGCAGGACAATCTTAAGGTAGGATATTTTGAAAACAAGAATATATCAATTGAAAAGCAAAAGGCATCATGTGAGAAGTTTATTGAAATTTATAAAAACGAATATAACCTTTGTGAGTATGATGCTGATTCCAAATTTACCAGATGGCGTAAATTAGTTTATAATGCAACTTTTAACCCTGTTTGTACATTAGTCAATTTAGATGTTGGAAGGTTGGAATTATTTGGCGGCGTTGAATCTATTATTAGAAGTGCCATGAAAGAGGTTTTAGCGATTGCTAAATCCGATGGTGTTGAACTCCCTCAAGATATTATAGAATTTATGATTAGATCAGATGATGGTGTATGGTATTCCCCTTCAATGCTTGTTGACCATAGAAAGGGTAATTATATGGAAGTTGAAGTAATTTGTGGTAATGCAGTTAGAATTGCACAAAAGCATAAAGTTGATGCTCCAATCTTGACTTTAATATATAGTTTGATGAAACTTGTACAATGCAGAACTAAGGAAGAAAAGAATGCAATTGTCTTGCCTAAGGAAAGGCCAATTCCAAACAAATAGATAAATTATTAATTAGAATTAGCATCTATGTTGACTACTGGTTGAAACCAGCCGCCGCGGCACCGGTTTCTGACACATATAGTATTTTAGTCTAAATTTACAAAAAAAAAACTAAAACATATTTGTCTTAGACAAACTCGCATTATTTTTATTTGTTTTTTTGCCCTCCTCCTCTGTACCTGGATAATAAGTATCCATCTTACTTCTTATTTTTGTATAAGATAGAATATAGTTGAAAGCTTGGCAATATATTTATCTCGAAAGAATTATATTAGAATATTGTAGTAGTGTTTTTTACCATTAAATTTTAGGAATCTATTCTTCAAAACTTCTTTTTTTTTTTTTTAAAAAAAAAAAACGAACATCCACCAAACTCATGCAATAGTTAACATTTACAAATTTAAAGGTACAGAAAATGCCTACCACGGGTGTATGGGTGTATGGGTGTATGGGTGTATGGGTGTATGGGTGTATGGGTGTATGGGTGTATGGGTGTATGGGTGTATGGGTGTA
>JAJMDQ010000044.1:32746-67928 GCA_030573815.1 Kurtzmaniella cleridarum | reverse complement strand
CCCATACACCCATACACCCATACACCCATACACCCATACACCCATACACCCATACACCCTTACACCCATACACCCATACACCCATACACCCATACACCCATACACCCATACACCCATACACCCATACACCCATACACCCATACACCCATACACCCATACACCCATACACCCATACACCCATACACCCATACAATGCCAGGATGTAAGTATTTATGTAAGTGAATATAAAATACGTAAAATAGTCTTATATCGCTAAGATCATACTTGTGTAAAACTTAAAGAATACATTTATGTTGAAATTTTGATTAAGTGAAACTATTTTTTTAGAAAAGAAAAAACTATCACTCTGGTTTTTATAAATGTACTATTTTAGAGTGTTATAGAAATACATTTGCTTAAAACTCATGAAAAAATTATTTTGGCCTTAGTTTATATTGTAGCATATTAAAGTAAACTTATTAATCTTATTCCAGTGTAACACATACTTAATAAACTATACCTTTAGTTTTTTGTTTCACCAAAAAAACATTGATTGGATATAATTACAAATGATGAACTAATACAGTGAAGTCCGTATAAATTATTTTTTACAATTATTCAACCACTCTGTTTAATTCTTTATCCTTTAAGTTTACTAATAACTATAAATTAAATCTAGAGTTCCTATCCATGATCTAACTTACAGTAGAAAGTTAAATCTGGTTATATACGATGCAAAAGAAAAAATAAAAAATAAAAAATAAAGAAAATAAAAAATAAAAAGAAAGAAAAAGCATCCAAAACCTGTTATTGATATGTTGAGCTTGCACAGCAATCTGTGAAATTTTTTGAGCTTAGTAACTCTTTTGATGCAATTTGATGTGTAAATTCTTCAATTTTGTTTTTTTTTTTTTTGACAATAGCCTGCTACTCATAATCGCCAGTTGTGGCTTGGTTTCGCAATATTAGATACACATATCCTAGTCAAAATTAATATTTTTTCTGCTACTTGACGGAAAAAGATAAAAGATAAAAAGGAATATGTACAAGCTCATAAATTAAGTTTTAAAACACCGATGCACTGTTTGTTCTTTTCTTTAACCACCTACCTTTATAATTGCCTTGAATAATCAAAGAAAGAGTTTAATACCTCGTATTTTCGCCTGAATTTGTCTGAATTTCAAAAATACCCTTTAATTAATTACAGATCATATATATATATTCACTTCATTTTGCAACCTCCATAAGTAAATCAAATATATCGTCTCATCTTAATTTACATAATAAATAAATCTATTATGTCTGAAGATAAGGTATTTTCTTATGAGGAAAGGGAAGGTGACATTGTATCTTATGATGCAGATGAATTTATCAAAAATCAAGTAGCTGATGAGGCAGAAAATGCTATCAATTACAAGAACTGTTCGTGGCAAAGGACAGCGGGCTTATTGTTTTCAGAATATATATGTCTTGCTATAATGTCCTTCCCTTGGTCTTATTCGGTTTTAGGTCTTATCCCTGGGTTGATTTTAACAGCTTTTATATCATTAACCGTTTTGTATACAGGGTTGACCATTGCTGATTACTGTGCTGCTTACCCACATGTTACTAATGTCTGTGATATTGGCCAACATTTATTCTTTGGCTGGAGATGGGTATGGTATGCCACTGCTGCTTGTTTTCTTTTGAACAATACTTTAATTCAAGCTTTACACGTTTTAGTGGGTGCAAAATATTTCAATACGGTTGCTGATAATACTACTACTTGCTCTATTGTATTTGGTGTGGTTACTATGATAATTTGCTTTTTAATTTCCTTACCAAGAACTTTCTCATCAATGAGCTGGGTTGCTTATTTTTCTGCTGTAACCATGTTTGTAGCGGTAATTTTATCGATGGTTTTCGCTGGTATTCAAACTCACCCTGATAAATGGGAGAAACTTGGAGAAGTTCCAGTAAAATACCATTTATGGCCCCAAAATGGCACTTCTTATGTTAGTGCCATGTCTGCACTACTAAACATAATATACACTTTTGTTGGTCAAATCACTTATCCATCCTTCATATCTCAAATGAAACAACCAAAAGATTTTAAAAAAGCTTTATATGTTGTCACTCTTTGTGAATTAATAACTTTTGCCTTGGCTGGCTCTATTGTCTATGTTTACATTGGTGATACCTATATGACAGCTCCAGCATTTGGATCACTTTCTGGTAATTACAAAAAAATTGCATTTTCTTTTGCTCTTCCTACAATCATCTTCTTGGGTTCCTTGTACGGAAATGTTTCATCTCAATTTCTCTTTTTACACATATTCCCAAAGGATTCAATTCACCGTAATTCTCACACTGTTTGGGGTTGGACTGTTTGGGCTTGTCTTAATGGCTTTATTTGGATTATAGCTTTTGTTATTGCTGAAGTTATTCCATTCTTTTCAGATTTACTTTCTTTGATGTGTTCCCTATTTGATTGTTGGTTTGGCTTTGTCTTTTGGGGTGTTGCATATTTCAAATTATGCCGATTATGGTACAAACAGAATGGAATCATTGAACCATCCATGATATATATTTTCAAGCAAGCTAGTTTTATTGGGAAGCTAGAATATATTTCAAACTTGCTTTTAATCATCATTGGTCTTTATGTTTTAGGTCCTGGTTTATATGCCACTGTGCAAAGTATTATCCTATCATACAAATCTAATTTATATGGTAGTCCGTTCCTTTGCACTCCTATTCAGCTTAGATAATATGATGAAATGTCACAACTGTACGTGACAACTATTAATCTTTCTATTTTAGTATTATATTTCAAACAGATTAATGATCTTTACAGTTTTGTATACTTGGAAAAAGATAATCATTATAAATGTTGCACTTAATTTATTTGCAACTTATCCACGTTCAAGTTATAAATTATAGAAAATTTTGTGTGAAATAGATTTATTAATTTATGTAACGTTACAGAAACATGAAATGGAAAATGTCTTCATAACATCTGAACCATCAAGTATCCTTTTAGTTTATAATTCCGTAATAAAAATATAAGTGAGGACCCATGGATATTTGTTTCTGGTATTTTTTTCTAAATTACAAAATATATAAAAAAATAATTAGCCTTTCAAAAATAGTAGCTTTCAAAAAAAAATTTCTGTATTCAACATGGCAATATTAATTTGCAAAATACATCGAGCTTTTTATAAATTTACCTATCTATTTATTAATTTATTTGTTGACTAAATAACCAGAGAAATTAGACGCATGCATAACCTTTTTCATCATTAAAAATCGTTGATAGCCATTTGACATATGATTGAAAAAAAAAAAAAAAACGTTATTGAATTTAATATATTTACACTAAAAATTTAAAAATTAGTCTATTTATCTTGAGTGTCGTATACAATTGTAACTGGACCATCATTCACCAACAGAACATCCATCATAGCACCAAACTCACCATCTTTGACTCTTTCTTCCCCTAATTTATCTTTCATCTTCTCTAAAAATAAATTATATAAGTCGCGGGCATGTTCACCCTTGGCAGCTCTATGGAAATCCGGTTTTGTTCCTTTCTTTATATTACCATACAAAGTGAATTGGGACACACTTAATAGTTCCCAATCTTTATTATCATTGAGACTTTTCGCCCAAGGTTTACCGTACCACTTCTGTACAGAATCTTCTGCAGGAGGATTAGAAAGATCCTCAAACAATCTTAAACTGCTTACTTTTCGGCATATATGTTCAACCTCCTCTTCAGTATCGGATGTAGTTATACCAACTAGTACCATTAGTCCTTTGTTGATTCTTGCATAGTTAGTCTTCATGTATATAATTGATCGTGCCAATTGGCACATAAAACAGGATTCTACTTACGATGAAATTAGTTTGCCGTCTACTGTCACGGAGGCATTTTTCACTTTTTGAATTACCACTCTCATCCTTTATTGAATAAAGCTATATTGCAATCTATTTGATTTTTCTACATGAGCAATGTATTTTTTTTTTATCAAGCAAAAAAGAGAGAAAGAAAAAAAAAGATAAAAAAAAAACAAAAAAAAAACAAGATAAATAAAGTTTAATCTTAAAAATTGCACAAATTTAATTGATAACTACAAAACCATCTATAATAACTAAAGGTTTATTTTTCAATATAGTCTTATATTTTATACTTTTTATAATTCTTAATATTCTTCAAGAATAAATTTACAGAAATATCTAATTCCCGCTAAAACTTCTTTTCCTACGGGCTCAACGAATTTCCCTGGAAGCAAAAAGCCATGACTTCCACTATCTCTAAGTTTTAATTGAAATGCCCAATATGCTTTGTTATGGTACATAAAGTCCAAAGCACTTCCCAGTCCCAAATCAGGCAAAAAATCCAGATCTTTGTCTACACAGGCTGGTAATACTTCATAGTACTTACCCAGTTGCATTCTTATGGCCTTGGAAATTCCATAAGCAAGCTCAATGAGGTTTTCTTCATCCCTTGGTTGTTCCAGACAAGAATATGCGTATGGATATAAAACTTCTTGAGAATATGAATGTAAATCTATATACCCATGAATTTTATGATCATTATTAGTGGCATTAAGATAATCATTCCAAATTCTCAGTTCAATAGCTTCAAATGGAACCTCTCCTGAATATTCTTCTCCACATGCCCAATCAGAAGATTTAGTCCAATGGTAATCATATGAATGGTCGATATCAATACCAAAACAGCGAGGTAAACTAGTTTCCTGCCTATTTTTCCTCCATAATCTATCAGTTTCCCATGTATAAACATACCCATCTGGGTTTAAAACTGGAATGAAAAGAAAATCAAGTTGATCTAAAACATCTTTCCGATCAGGATTTTCTTGGTAAAACTTCAAAAGTCCATATATTGAATAACAAACCAGAGATACAGAAATCCATTCTCTAGCATGTACACCTCCAGTCACCACAATGGTTTTTTTCTTCGAATGGTCATCATTACTACGGTTTGCCAGAACGTGAACAACTTTATAAGAGCGATGCTCGTATGTTTCACCAATAACTTCAATTTTAACCATATCGGGATACGTTTGTTGAAGCAATTCAAGCCAAGCATCAATGGTTTCTAACGGTCTATAATCTTGGAAAAACATTTCCGAAAAAATATTCATCTCAGTACTCTCGACAACTTCTTTAGTGATTTTCTTGATATAGTCTTCCTTAGCTGAAACTTCAGAATAGTAGTCTTTAGGGTAAGATTCATAGATTGTTTGTGCCAAATCGTCAATTATAATTTCATACTTCAACTTGGGGAACTGTTGCAAAAGTTTTTGCAAATTATTACCATCAATTTGAAGATCTACATGATTCTTTGTCTTTGACATGGCCCATACATTATAAAGTAAATCATCTTCTGCATGATCTTCACTTTTATGTCTATTAGCCAACATATATTCCCTGAAAACTCGGTCTGAAATATCTGCTCTAATAACCATGTCTGAAGAATACTGAGCAACGTTGATAGGCCATAACAGAGAGTCTATTTGAGAATAATGTGGATCTTTGAAAGTTTGTTGGAATCTAAGTATAGACTGGCAATGCGCAGATGCTGCCAACAAGGCTATACCCAAAAATTTGAACTGTACCATAACTGATTTATTGGTTTCAAATTTATGTCATTCAAGGTTAGAATTAAATCCAGTGCAGGATATTTTCAGGAGACAAAGTACAAGAAAAAAAATTGAGGTATGCAAAAAGTTTTTTTTTTTTTATTAAAAAAATAAATAACACATGGAGGTACAAGGGATTCATGGGGAATGTTAATTGAGTCACCCAGTTGATATACGCTAGAGTATTTAAGATTACTATGAATAAAAGAAAAAAATAAATAAATAAATAAACCAAATAATTGAAGAAGAAACACAAGTCTTTTGACAATTTAGATTTGTTAGTTGTTAACCTTAGATGTAACTAATAATTTCTCCTTTAATCCTTATCAATAAAAAAATTTTAATTATGTACACTTATTACATACATACCTATATATATATATATTTATATATACATAAATATTTAATAAATATACCCTTTTTAATTTGTTACATACATGGCGTATTTTTTTTATTTTTTTGTATTCAGTTAATCTATGTTACTTGGCAATTTATATTATCTGATAGGTGTATAATGTTGATAATTCCTTATACTCCTTGGAAATTATACTTTAAAAAGCTAGTTGAGATACTTGGTATTGTGTTATGTTTCCACGGGCTTTATGGAACAACTTCTCTTGAGCTTCCAGTGGATCTAGCCCCAGGTGGCCAATTCCAATTTCTCACAAATTTATGCCTGCTTTTCAGTTGCCTCACCCTCACTACAGTGTTTATATGGCCATCTATTCACACTTATGATCTTGCTTGCATAGTATGCAACTTAGAATTTGTGGTAACTATAGCATATTGGGTTTTGTTTTTTTTATTTGGGTACATGTTAAATAAGGATGCATTTAATGTACCTTTATATTTAGATTTAGAAATCCACTTTTTCCCCTGGCTATTTCTTTTACCCTATGCTCAGAAAAAGTCGAAAAAATTAACTTTTATTAAATCTTCAATTGCAACTCTGCTTGTGTTGGCTGGATATTGGTTATCTATAGAATATAATCATTATTTCTTGGGAACAAGATATCCATATCCATTTTTGATTAATTCTTCCTTCTCAGGTCGATATGCTTGGTTGTTGATATTCTCCATAGTCGCTTGTACTAATTACTTTATTCTACAAATAATTAAGATAAATCGATTTTATTAATACTTTTCAGTTTTAATTTTCTTTCAAATCTAATTCTTTTTGTTTTTGTTTTTGTTTTTGTTTTTGCTTTTGTTCTATCTCTTTATTTTCTCTTTAACCCTTCTTATCCAAAATATTTATTCGTTCCACCACATAATATACCAAATGTAATAAAAATTTATATAATACCAATTCACGAGTTATAATTACTCCCCTTTGCCTGTTAGTATCTGTTTATTTGTCTATTTCAACTGGGACATTCACATATAAAGTCTCGCCTTTCTGTAATTTGAATGTGATTTTTAAAAAGTAAAACCGAGCTAAATGACACAGTTGGAAATCAGGAATTAAACAAAAACTATCGTATGGCTTTTTCGTACTTTGCTCCCCTTTAAATTTAGTCGTAGTTAAATCCACTTCTATTTCAAAGTTCTTTCTGTGTGTAAAACTAGATTCATTATAATACCAGTCGACTTTATTTACATCACCACTTTTACCATCATGGTTATAAGGATATACTTTAGGGTCATCGATTGCCAAATTCATAATTTTGGTTTTCAAGTTACACATAACTTCAAGATCTTGTGCGAGTTGCACTTCCATTCTAAATTTACTCCCCATCTTTTTCGATAATTCTTTCAATTTTGAATATTTAGATCGTAATTTCCGAAGGATCGTATCTTCCAAATATTGTTCATGCTTAGAATTTTTATTATTGGTAATCATATCATGAGTAAACTCTATTGGGATATATCCAATATCAGACTTAACCGATAATACTACCAATTCAACATTAATATTTTTCACTTGAGGTATCTTAGAATTACGACCATTTCTAACTGTCAGAGGTAATGCAAATTCTAACACAATGGGGATCCGAATCTTCCAAGATGAATCATCCACTTCGTCGACTCTATATTGAATTGGTGGTATATATTTGATATGACATTCTTTTTTAGGAGTTGTCAAGACATAATTTCCAGCAAATTTCGTGGAACCTAAAGTTCTCTTTTCAATGGGTAGGAAAACTTTATAATACCCTGAATCTTGAGAATCTCCGTGCTTTTTATTGTGACTCGGGCGATATAACTGTTGAAATTTCACGTATTCGTCCGTAGTGCTGGAATTTGATGCAATTGGTGTTAATGATGGGGTATTTGCACCAGGAGAAAAAACAGGTTCAATTGAGGTTCCATCAAGGTTAGATTCAAGAGTCTCATCAATTCTGGAAAGAAGATTCTCATAAAGTAATTTATTACTCAAATAAGCCGTCGAACATTCCGTTATACTTCTATCTATTTCTTCCACTATACGTACCACTTGTAATTTTTGTTGTAGAATAAGATATTCATCTCCAAATTCGTTTGTAACTAAAGGTCTACCATTTTTACCCTTTCTGGTGCTAGTAGAAGAATGTTTTATCCCATAAGTTGATGCTTTCCCTATGAACCTTGCACTTATAGAATAACTAATACAAGTATCATGGAAATTAAAATCTCTCACATTATCGGTATTATTTGGATCTATTTTACCAATTGTAGGTGGTATTTCTGTGTGTTTTGTCAAACTATGAATACAAGAACTCTCCAAAATTTGATTAGGAATTTTGAATGTGAAGAATCTTTTATGTTTAACATGCGGCTTGGCAACTCTCTCATGCCCAAATGATAATTGAGAACCATCCAAATGATCTATAAATATGTTGTTTGGTCCTTCATACATGGGCAGAACACTTACTTGCTTCCCATTGAAATGTCCATAATGCCACAGCGCACTCATATCTATCATATCTAAAAATTTCTTCACTACAACTTTGTTTGGGTTAACTTGAACCCTGTATATCCCTTCAAACAGTACATAAAACATGTCAAATGGTATTGGCTCATCGGATATATTCTCCACAAGAAAGTACCCATTTATCAAATCTCCTTGCTTGTATTCGTATTTCAGGGGATCAATGAATTTTGGCTGTACTCCAACTTCAGCTTGTTCCTCTGTGAATTTGACCTCTAATCTTATTGCATTTGCATATTTATTATCTGAATTGGAGAGATCAGTAAGTGAATTGACATTGGCAAGCATTGTGTTCTGCCACTGCTGAGACGTTTCATCAATCACAACCGGTGGGCGATATGATTCAGTTGGTGTATCTGCTGTTGCATTTGTGCTAGTATTTGAGCTACTAAATAAACGATTAAGACTCGGGCGTGATCTCCTCTCTTCATTCGCTGGACTATTTGGTCTGTTTTGTTGTGACGAACCTTCAACTGTTTCATAGCCTGGAGGGAAAAATGAAAATGAATCATTTTCAACTTCTAAACCTTTCAGAAGAAGTAATCGTTCAATTTGATACAGCGGAAGAATATTTACCAACTCCTTTGATTTCTTCTCCATTTTGAAGTTCAACAAAGTCTTTACCGCGTAGTTGTGTTAATTAAGTTTGTCAGTTTAATGCTGCTGAAAATGAATTGTAATCTCAATTTAGTTAACCGATTTTTTTTTTGAATTACAAGTGCGAGAAATAAAGTGTGCTAAAAACATACATATGCAATTATGTGAATTTGCATACGACACCCCTACAACAACAGATCTTTTTATAAAAGGGAAGCTTAATTTAATAATTATATAACCAGTTTTTAAAATAAAAAAAACAACCTTATATTTGTCTTGACGTTGTATTTACAATAATGGGACTATTAATGGAATATAGTAAATCCGGCAAAATAGTGGAGGTTAATGCGGCGTATTTGTTCTAAAAAAAAAAGGTCAAACATCACATTAATCAGTTTCATCAATATCCCGATTATATGCTTTTTTCTTTAAAAGAAATTTAAGTGTCTACCAAGAAAAAAAAAAAAAAAAAAGCATTATTACAAGCTAGGATCACATCCAGTTAATGCTCTTGATAATTAGCAAGTATCACTGTATTAACTGCTTAAAAGTAAATACACTAATGTATGGTATAAAGTCTTCTGTGAAGGGGCACAATGCATTTTAGTTGTGTAGAATTTATTTTGCGAGCATAGCCAGCCAATTTTACTGATTGATATCCATAAGACGGCTTGCGGCTTTATAAAATTAGCACAATTAGACTGGAAATAAAACATTAATTATAAAGAGATAAATTCGATATATATATATATATGTATGTATATATATATATGTATACGTATGTGTTCTGTTTGCAGTTTTCTATGATAAGCATCGATAAGTATTATCAATTTAATCGGTTATAACGATACTTTATCAATATTATTAATCTATTCTTCAAACAAACATAAAAAAAAAAAATACTCCACCCCCACTTACAAGCCAGCTCTCTTGACATATTTACTTTTTACAACAATAAAAATTTAATTGAAGAACGTAAAGTAAATTAAACGTCATATAGTAAAATTTTAATTTTCGCTAGCTTGTATTCATTGGACATTTTCCTTAGTAATAACAAGTTCGTACAAATTGTTCATCAATAAGTACAGTCCATATCCAGATAATCCCACCAAAGAAAAAAGAGCAATTCTAAGATGGTTGTTCTCTACCTCTAAAAACTGATAAGGATAACGGCCTCCAGATTGAAAATCTATAAGATGGTGCAACCAAAACCAATACCCAATAGTAAGTAATGCGCAAACGGCAAAAGCGGTACTTTTCTTGATTGTCCATTTAGGCATGAAAAAAAAATAATCAGTTGCTAATGATACAACTGGCATTAAATGAACCAGTAAATCAACACTTACTGGGAATATAAATTGCTTTGGGTCTTTCACTAATAAATGAAGGAAAAAAAGTCTCAATGGCCAATAAACCAGTGCAACAACACATTCTAAAGCTAACCCAATGGGGTGGATATTATTCTTGAGCCTATATATTTGTTGGGACTTGGTGAAATGAGAAATTGCCCCTAATAAAAACACAAGCATAGAGTACGCAAGGGACAAATTAGTAAGAAATTGCCATTGACCAGCGTCAATTAAATGTGCTGGGAGATTCTTTTGAGTAAAAGTATACTTCAACCCATACAACCCAATTAAAAGCGAAAATAAGTTAAGTATTAATGCTTTTTGATTACCTACTGTTCGCCCCATTGCTAAATTATCCAATATTTGCTATACTTATTCTGAAAGAAACTTCACTCAGATTGTATATATAGTATAAGTAACCTAAAATTTATCAGCAATCAAGTACATTTGTCGATTTTCTTTTTCTAAAAAAAAAAAAAATTAAAAAAATATATATATATATTTATAATAATTCACCCATAAACATGTGATTAGACATACATTGATACAACCGAGAAAATTTCCGGGGTATCAAGTTTAACTATTGATAAATAATACCAAAAAAGCAAATCTGTAGTATTAAAATTTTAATAAAAATTGAAAGAAATCAAAGGAAAGAGAAAAAAAAAACCCACATCTATCATCTCCCGTTACTTTGTTTTTTTTTTTTTGACACCAATTTTTGAGCCTCAGTATAATTCAACTTTGATTTGATCGAGGTTCAATTGCAACTTGGCTGCGAAAACTACATTTATAATTTAGTTCTATTTACATATATATAAACAATCGTAATTTAAAGTATATTGAGAATTATAATTATGAATGCTTGAATAAACTACTGAATGGCCTCAGTCTCAGCCTCGATCTCAGTCTACTATCATCGAGTGATGACTTGGATTCAGAGCCTAACATTCTACCTCTTAAATTGGTTTCACTCCCATTTCTAGATGGAGTTGGACTTAAAACACTTCTCTTCTTTGCGTGCTTATCTTTCAGGTAGGTCCATTCTGGTACCTCAAAGTTAGATATCCAATTTTGAAAATAATCTTCCAGATCTATCGGCTTGGGTAAGTCAACGAATCTATGGTAAGGCTTTACAACTACCACTGGAACTAAAGCACATTCCAAAAAATGTTTCAGCATTGACTTGTTTTGTAAGAACAGTTTACCGTGTGATCCATAATGTACAACACCGTCTTTATCTTCATAATTATGGGTACCAATAGCCATCATATTAGGTGAATATTCTTCAATTGCATTTTGCAACAATTTCCGTGGTTTCCCGACCACAACATCCAATATAAGAGATATTTTTTTAACGTGAACGTTTAAAAGTTCAATTTGTCTAAGCAGATCTTCAGCTAATTTTTTATTAATAGGACCATGCTTTTTTTCATCTAAAACTTGAAGAACCACTACGGAATCACCATTAATGATCATTTCATCGAAAAGCCACTCGATGGCTTTTAAAGATTCTTTATCTCCATTATAACCTGCCAAATAAGTCTTATTGTTTCTTCTAAATTTGAAATGAGGATGTCTAACTTTTAAAGTAATACCACAGCGATGATCGTTTAGTGTAGTATCAAATGAAACCGTGTTTTCAAAAGATTTAAGTCTTTCAAATTGTGGGCGCACTCTAGAATTGGAAGGCAGCCGTGATGATTCACCAGGATCAATCGATCTACCTCTCAGACTACAGCTACTTGGTGGTGTACCTATATGATTTTGAAGCCTTTGGTTGAGAGTTAATTGATTGCTTATACTACTCAATGACAGACTATGATGTCCACCAGTGAACTTGGTAAAATAGTCAGCCCCTTTCGAACTGTTTTGATGGGCCAAGATTGGAGTGGCTGCACCACTTCCAGGATCTGAACTATCGTAGTCATCATAATACAACCTCCCAATTAAATCAGAGTTATTATTTTCTTGTTTGTATAAATCTATACTTTCTGAACTTGTCTCCCAAAGATACAGATTAAGTCGGGTGTTAATTTCGGTTTCCGATTCCGGAACATTGGGATCTCTTTCTTTCTTCACCTTGCGAACAACTTTCGTATCTGCAGCACGAATTATTCTTGATTTTGAGTCATCGGATCCATGAGCACTTGGATCTTCCTCTACTGAATCGTCATCCCCTTCTGTTGTCCCTTCAATGGGAGTTTGATTCGAATCACTGGCATTATCAGAACTATGTTGGCCAGCCTTGTTCTCTTTTTTAAGATGAGATTGAATTCTAGGGGCATGTTTGGCTGAATAGCCATACGTAGACGTAGATCTATGAGAGAAGAGACCCATAGTAACTCCTTGAGTACCAAAATTGATCAACCTTGTGGCACGGCTTTTCTTGGCGAGGTGCAGGATGTGTATGGAGAGATTTCAATCCAAATGGTGATTGATGAAACAAAATCTAAAAATATAATTTATTTAATTTATTTGTTTTTTTTTTTTTTTTTTTTTTTTGGAAAAAGGGGACTTAGAAAAAGATACAAGTAACCCCAGTTACAGGCATCCAACTTTTTTAAATTGTGTTCTCTATATCTTGTTCTAGTAACTATTTCATATATACATTTATAATATGCTAAACTTTGTGTTAATGATGAATGAATCATCGAAAAAATATAATAATAGT
This sequence comes from Kurtzmaniella cleridarum, assembly GCA_030573815.1. Lineage (NCBI taxonomy): Eukaryota > Fungi > Ascomycota > Pichiomycetes > Serinales > Debaryomycetaceae > Kurtzmaniella > Kurtzmaniella cleridarum. The sequence continues at coordinate 54,773 of JAJMDQ010000044.1, read as the reverse complement.
AATAAAAAAAAAAAATAATAACAATTAAACTTCATCATCTATATATCTCCCATTATTCACGCCCGAGTTTTTCTCTACAATGCCCCAAATTCGGTCCATTCTTAAACCCCCAACATTATCTGCGACATAAAAATTGCGTCTAGAGCCATCGTCTCTTTTTTCTGACCATGTACCGTACGGTGAGAATACTGCGCTTGATTTGTTTTCAATCAATTTCAAATTTTTATTCCCTGTCAACTTTAACAATTGATTATAAGTTTTACCTCCACTCCAATTTAATTTTTCCATCACTAATTGTTCATCTTGAACCAAATTTTCCAATGTTTGAGGCTTCTCCTTGTCATAAACTCTAAAAATTCTAGTAACATAATCTCTAGTCTTAAATTGCACTCCAAGAGCTGGCATTAAACATGCCCCAAAGATGATCCCTGAATATATATCATCAAAATGAGGCGAATCATAAAAAAGTTTCGCTCCATATGCTCCTAATACTGCAAATGAAATTGTTAATCTTTTAAGCATCCCCACATACTTACCAGCTGGTGATTCATATAATGGTTGATATGAAAGTCTATAATTACTTGGAAGTTCTACATTTCTGAAACCTTCTCTAATGACAACTTTATCATCATAAAGTGTAGGTGACCAAGGATTGTTTTCCGATAAAATTTCATCTGATTCGATGGTAGAATCTCCAGAGTTGTAACTTGTTCGTGCCTTCTTGTAAACTGTAGAGGATTTATGTATTGATCTTGATGTAATAGGAAGTCTAATTGTTACTCTCAAGAGTCCAATAGTAGGTCTTATGGACATGTTAATCAATTTTTAGCCTGTTTTAAACAAAAGATGAATTTACTGATTTCGCATTTACTATTAAGAGTGCAACTATACTTTATTCAATTAAGTTAAAAAAAAAAAATGGAAAAAGTGATTTTTTTTAAAAAAAAAAAAGCATTAAAAAGAATAGTATATCACTAACACCCCGCCAGTGATTAAAGAAGAACATGGAACAAATGAGAGAAGTTTTTTTTTTCAATTTTTCTTTTCAGTTTTTTTTTTCAGTATTTTCAGTTGTTTTGCAGTCTATTTTACTCAGTTTATTCAATATATATCAGTTTTACGAAAATTTTATTAATAAAAGGACAAATGAAATTCATGCGGTTAATCCTCTGCCGAATTTCCATCTCGAGTAAATTTTCACACTATATTAATTATTTTTATTAAGTTCGTAGATTTTCCTTCAAAATTATAAATCATATTCAAAATTTAAACGTAGATTCAACTAATCACTCGTTTTGTTTTTCTGCAGATACCCTTTCCCTCTTTATGGCTTGCTGTGTAAGCCCTTTGGTAACAAACGAAACTTGCCTTCTTTCTCATTATTTTTGTAACATTATCTTGGCTTATATACACGCACTTCCACCTCTTCGACAAAAGAAAAAATTGTCCTCCCTATTGCTTTTCAAAAATTCAATTATACTAAGTCCCATCTTTTACAGTTTAAACAATAAGAACTATGGATTCCGATACTACTAACAGATTTGTCCCCGAGTATCGTCGTACCAACTTTAAGAACAAAGGCCGCTTTCAAAGTGATGAATTAAGAAGAAGAAGAGAAACACAACAAGTCAACTTGAGGAAGCAAAAAAGGGAAGAAGCTCTTGCCAAGAGAAGAAATTACACCCCAAAGACAACTGGTGATGATTCTGAAGATGAAGATTTCCAATCTCTTTCTGGAAACGTCAAATCAGAAGAAGACCAATTTTACAACGATCTTCAGCAAGATCTTCCAAGAATGATGGAACAAATCCAATCTAATGACTTTGACCAACAATTAAACGCAACCGTTAAGTTCCGTCAAGCTTTGTCCCGTGAACACAATCCTCCAATTAATTTGGTTATCCAATGTGGGGTTATCCCTACTCTTGTTGAGTTCATGAAGTCTCACCATCTGGTTATGTTACAATTGGAAGCCGCTTGGGCCTTAACCAACATTGCATCTGGTAACACTGATCAAACTAGAGTTGTCGTTGAATCCGGTGCAGTCCCATTATTTGTGGAATTATTATATTCCCAATCTCTTGATGTTAAGGAACAAGCTATCTGGGCTTTAGGTAACGTGGCTGGTGATCTGGCCCAATGTCGTGATTACGTTTTACAATGTGGCGCTATGGCCCCTGTTTTGGCTCTTTTCAACTGTACCAAAATGCTGTTAATTCGTACTGCCACTTGGACTTTGTCAAACTTATGTAGAGGTAAACACCCACAACCAGATTGGCAAATTGTTCAACAAGCTATTCCAACTTTAGCTAAATTGATTTATCTGATTGATCTGGAAACTTTGGTTGATGCTTGTTGGGCTATCTCCTATCTTTCTGATGGTACTAGTGACGCTATTCAAGCCGTTGTTGATGCTAGAATTCCAAGAAGATTAGTTGAATTATTGGCTCATGAACTGAACTTAGTTCAAACCCCAGCCCTTAGAGCTATTGGTAACATTGTCACTGGTAATGATTTACAAACTCAAGTGGTCATTAACGCTGGTGTCTTACCAGCTTTGGCTCCTTTACTTAATCTGCCAAAGGAAACTATTAGAAAGGAAGCCTGTTGGACTATTTCCAATATCACTGCAGGTAACACTGAACAAATTCAGGCTGTTATTGACGCCAATTTGATTCCTCAAATTATCCGTCTCTTAAGTGCTGATGATTATAAAACTAAAAAGGAAGCTTGTTGGGCCATTTCAAATGCTTCCCTGGGTGCTTTGACTAGACCAGAACAAATAAGGTATTTAGTTGCACAAGGTTGTATAAAACCATTATGTGATTTATTGCCTATCGCTGATGCCAAAATTATTGAAGTGACCCTTGATGCTTTAGAAAACATTTTGAAAATGGGTGAATTAGATAGAGAACTGAGAGGTTCGGGTACCAATGAATATCTGTTATACATTGAAGAAGCTGGCGGAATCGACAAAATTTCTGACTGTCAAGAAAACGAAAATGAAAAAGTTTATAAAAAGGCTTACAATATCATTTCAACCTATTTTGCTGAAGAAGATGATGATATCGATTACGAAAACTTAGCTCCAGCTGCCCAAAATGACGCCTACGCTTTTGGTGTTGATCAACAAAATTTTCAGTTCTGAATTGGACCAAGAATCTTTTGAACTTTTACTCGAATCCTACTCTATTTATTGGTAATAATTAATTTTTTTTCTCATCATATCTCTCATTCATCTCATACTTGCAGATTTCCAATCTGCTTCTGCATCTCTAATAATAAATAATCTCTATCAATTCGATTTGTAGGCTTTGTATATTTTGTATAGGTGTACAAATTAAAATACAAACTATTTGGTTTTATTCACCTCATAATATAATCTAATATATTTTATCCAAGCAAGTCAATATTATATTTAATTGAATTGAATTAATTTTGTCTTGACATTTAGAAGAAAAAATATATATATTAGTATAGCAGCCAGCTATATGATACATCCTTACACCACTACTCATAGATTTGAAGCATTTTAACCGACTTTGCTATCTTAAAATTTATCACCAAATAACATATGAAAAAAATTATATTTAATAACAACAGAAAGTAGAAATTGAGCCGGTTGACAGTCTACGTATCCAATAAAAAACATTAGTATCTGATTTCAGAACAAGTAATTTTTCACCTTCAACATCATATATAATGTTTCAAAAACAAGATAGTATACGAAAAAAAAAAAAAGATTATGTTATTTAATTTTGCTAATATCCGACCGAGCCTGTCAGTTCGCTAGCTAGATAAAAAAGAAATTATCCTGGCTGCCCGTCGGTAAGAACGGGAATATCTGATTGATCCTAATTAAGAAGCAATGCTTCCAAAAATAATCAAGACGCAGAACATTACAACATGATTACATAAGTATAGTGCACAAAAAGATCTTTTTATTATATAAGCAGGTATCCATTTTCATGTGTGTATCTTTCCTAATGCGGATTTTTCATTCTTCACCCGAACAACAAATGAAAAATCCCTCGATGTTTATAATATTTCCTGACCGAGCATACAAAAATTTGAGGTCTTTTTAGCACTAAAAAAAAATTAATTATTGTTATCTAATTTCGCCAGTTTGAAAACTTCTAATTAATAACCCACAATGAAGTTCTCCACTGTTGTTTTAGGGTTAGGTGCTGCCGCTATGGTTGCTTCCAAGGAATTAACCCCTGCTTCCACTGTAACTGTAACTGTGACTGGTACCACTGAGACTCACAAGGATGGTAGATTCAACAAGACCAAACCTTCTTCTTCCCCATCTGAAACTGGTACTCACAAGTATGGTAGATTCAACAAGACCAAACCTTCTTCTTCTCCATCCGAAACCGGTACCCACAAGAACGGTAGATTCGACAAGACCAAGGCTTCTTCTTCTCCATCTGAAACCGGTACCCACAGAAATGGTAGATTCAACAAGACCAAGCCTTCTTCCTCTCCATCTGAAACTGGTACTCACAAGAATGGTAGATTCGACAAGACCAAGGCTTCTTCCTCTCCATCCGAAACTGGTACCCACAAGAATGGTAGATTCGACAAGACCGCTGGCCCAACCACTACTACCGTTTACGTTTTACCATCTGATAACGTTAACAGAGTTTTAGTTAACAAGGCTGCTAACAGTTCTAACGCAACCTCCTCCTCAGCTGATAGTGCTGGTGCTGTTGTTAAACCAGGTGCTCTTATTGGTGCAGGTGCCTTAGCTGCAGGTGCTTTATTATTTGTTTAATCACTTATACCTTTCTCATTACATATTAATAACGATACAATAATTTCAAAAAAAATAATCTATGTAACTACTGCTCTCAAAGTATCACAGAGTTTTATTATACAATTGTAAGCTTAATTCATTGATATAAAGACAGACTATTAGTTGCGGTAATCCAGAATACCCAATAAATCACAAACATGTTGAAAAATTCTACATGCCTGCTTTTGCTGGGCTACTACAAGCAATTAGCTCTATGTATGTATCCCTTATACTAACATCTCTTTTTTCAATTGTTGCAAGTTTTGAATCAACTCCTCTAATTCCTCAAGTTTTCGATCAATATCTTTAACTTCGTTTTCCCTGGCAATATTTAAAAACTCTTTAGGATCTTTATTTACTACCAAATGGTCCAATGGTCCATTTTTCACCATACTTGTAATTAGTTCAAACGCAACTTGGGCTCCATTAGTGGCTGTTATTTCAGCATTGTCAAAAGCGGGTGAAACTTCAACAACATCTCCACCTACAAGTTGCAAACTATCTATACGACGTAACACATAGAGTAACTCTCTAGGTAACCAGCCACCGGGTTCTTGAGTTCCAGTTCCCAGACCAAATCCAGGATCTAAAACATCGATATCTACTGAAATGTACGTGGGTGTATCCCTTGGAATAGTATCAAGAATCTTGTTTACCACCCAATCAGCTCCTTTTACCCAAATATCATCGGCATCAATACGCAAGAAATCTTGCTTGTCATCATCAAGATAATCCTCAATGCCGGATAGCTTAGTTCTTAACCCCGCATGTATATTGTGCTTGGAAATTAATCCCTCTTGGTGTGCTTTCCAAAGCATGGAACCATGATTAAGTTCCAGTTGATCAGAATGCCAACTTGATGGATATTTGTCTGGGGACCAAGTATCCAAATGGGCATCAAAGTGAACAATATTTAATTTCCCATAAACCAGGTGTAATGCTCTAATATGTGGCAAAAGAATTGAGTGATCTCCTCCAAGAGCAACGTATCTAGGAGGGCTTGATGCATTGACCGAAGACAGTCTTTTATTGATTAACTCATCAAAAGCTTTCGTCATTTGCTTGAACGCCAATAAATTATCCATGGGTGTAACTGGGATATCTCCACAATCAATAATATTGGCCCACAGCGTATACGGATTCATTCCAGCTCTTTGATTATAACCTCTAAGAGAAGTTTGACGTTGCGCAGCAGAACGAATGGCCCGGGGTCCAAACCTCGCCCCTGGTCTATAAGAGGTTGCTGTATCAAATGGGACCCCAATAAGTGCAATATCATAAGGGGTATCCAGATCTAATAAACATTTGTGATGATCCAAATGAGCAAAAGTATTGATACCTTGAAATGGCCAAAGTGTGCCCCACAAGTCTTCAAGGCTCGGCTCTAAAGCATTTTCTGCAACAAATACATGTTGTTGTTGTTGTTGTTGTTGTTGCAAGGGATAGGGACTTGCTAAACATTTGCTTACTGACGCCAATATAATGGCTATGAAAACATTAATAATCATTTAGTTTGATAATTTTATTCTTGCATTTTTTCAAGAAATAATGGTTCCAAATTTAAGTGAATCCTTTATCAAATCGATAGCCTAATTGGGACAAACCGCTACTCTCCACATATTACAATGTTATAAAAATTTTTTTTTTTCCTTAATAAATTAGATTAAATTAAAGCACATATACATACACCGCTATCTCATTACCCCCAAAAATTCCGCGCTTTAGCGCTCATTTTTCTTCATATATATATATATTTTTTTTTTTTGTTGTGGAACCACATGCCATTGGTGGCTTCTAAAAGTTTAAGTAACAACAACGATACAGAAAGAAGCGAAAAAGCAAGCTTAAATGAAATAATTCTCCAAGCGGCAACATCATAAATCGATTTTAAAGATCATAAGAAACGAGTGGAAAGTGAGTGGTGAATATTTGAATATGGACACAACTGGCTGATTTATTTAAATAATTTAAATACCTTTTTTTTTCTTGTAGTAAATTTATGATTCGCAACTGGATCTTAAAATTGAAATTGAAATCTCTTCTTATTTAACTTTAATTCAATTAATAAAGGCCATTTTTCGCACTAATTGGAATGGCCACTAAAGCCTTGTAGATTACCAAATGTGTGCAAAGCATAACTGCCAAATGCAATAAGCAATTCTGGTTGCTTTATTTCGACAGATAACCAAGTATTAAATATATGAGTAGGAATTCTAGGAAATAATCTCAAGAATGTTGACACTAAATATACACTTATCGTATTCAAATCTGTACGAGAAATGCCCAAATTAAAGCAATCCCAATGGACCCTGCAGAAATGTACAGAGAACTAGTACTCGCACACATAAAAAAAAACAATCAGAGAATAACTGTTTTTTCTATAAAGTTGTTCAAATAAGTTAAGACAAAAAAGAAGTAAAGTGACCCAGAGAAGCAATTGAACGATATAATTAAAATAGAAAGTTTAAACTATTAACTGAGTTTAAATCTGGAATTAAAATTATTTAAAGCCACATTGCGAACAACCAATATTGACATTCCAATCAAAGTTCATTTCACTTCATGTAGTTCAACAAGGTTGTGGTGCCAAGTCTATTCCTGTATAAAACTCCCTTGTTAACATTACTGAATCTCACCAGTATAAATTGTTCCTAATTATTGCAACCTTTTTGAGCAAGTGATAAATTCAAATGGGATTTTCGGATATCAAAAATGCCCTTAAAAAGGCAGAACAATCTTTTAAGAACAGAAACAGTTCAAATCCACCGCCAATTCCTTCTAGGGAAAGCTTAACGCAGCATGATACTGATAAACCTCCCCCCGTGCCTCCCAGAATTCAAAAAAGTGTAGCTAATAACAACAATAATAATAATAATAATAACAATAATAATAATAATAATGATAATCATTCTAGTTCAAACAACGGTGATGATCTTTTCTCTCAACCAATAGATACGTCCGAGATCCCAGAAAGATACAAAAGAGTTCAACACTCACAGAAACCACAAGGTTGTTCTTTGGATTCCCCAATTCAAACCAATAATTTTTATAATAACCTTACTTTAGAAGACCAAACATTCCCAGTTTGGACTTTACCTTACTCCCTTTGGCTTACAAAGGATCCAGGCCAAGATCCTGGCTTTGCCTTTAACCATACCGATAGTAAACAGCGAGTATTTGGACCAGACCCTGGCTCTAATCCAGCACAATTCTACTTCAATCCTCCAAAGATCAAACTGTTTGTATTTTCTGGAGAAGGATTTCTGGAAAATGTTAACGTTGAGTTATCAGACCACTCTAAAATGTCAGTGAATGCCCACGTAAAGAGTAACGGAAAATCTTTCACTGTTCCATTAGTACAAGGTATGGGATTTGTTACTGCTATTTATCAAGAAACCAAACCAATTTTAGCTTCACAAGTTGGAGTGCAAAATTTTGAAAAGAAAAGTGATAATAAGTATCGGGTCATGCTTTTCAACCAAGTTGTATGGACAATCTATTCCTATGGAGTTGATCTTGAAATGAAAGATCCAAATCATATAGTGGGTAAGCAAGCCCCATCATCTTGTTACATTCAAGTTTGTCGAGGAGAACTGCCAGCATATGATGACGCTGCAGGAGCTTATCCAATTAGTTGTACTATTTCAGGAAGTACCAATGGGTCTTCTGGACAATACAAATTTCTGTACAATATTAAGGGCAATTCAAAGAATGGGAATACCATTGTGTGGTGCTTGCCCCATCACCAAGAAGTCTTAACAGATGAATGTAAACGAAAGGATATTGGCATGTGTCTTGATTCTACAACGAAAGGACAAATGAAAGGTTACTCTACTAGAGAATTAGTTATGGAAGAACCATCTCTTCCAATTGATATTCAATGGGAACCTTGGTCATCAATTGAATCATTCAATAAAGATAAGGCTAATAATATTTCAAATGAAAGTCTTGAACTTATTAGGAAAGTTGCTAAAAATGAAATCAATCAGGATGTGGTTGGAATGGCGGACATAGATTCCATGTACACATCGGGTAAAATTTTAGATAAGTTTGCTTACATTTTGTATGTATGTAAGTTTATTCTTAAAGACGAAGAATTAACATCACAATTGTTACCCAAGATCAAGCAAGCAATTATGATTTTCGCACAAAATAAACAAAAATTCCCCCTTGTATACGATGAAGTCTGGAAAGGACTTATTTCTTCCGCTGAGCCGGGTGCAGATTTTGGTAATTCGAATTATAATGACCATCATTTCCATTATGGCTATCATATACACGCAATAGCTCTTGTAGCTAAGGTAGATCCAGGAATATTACAAGAAGAGAATGGGTTAATTAAACAATACGCAACTTTAATGATTAGAGACACAGCTAATCCAATAGATGATGGAGCTTTCCCACAATCTCGTGCGTTTGATTGGTTTCATGGACACTCTTTTGCTCATGGGATATTTGCTCTGGGAGATGGTAAAGATGAAGAATCTTCTTCAGAGGATTATCATTTCGCCTACGGATTAAAACTTTACGGTATTATCGTTAACGATAAAAAAATGGAATCTCGTGCCAATCTTATGCTTGCAATTATGAAACGATCTATGAACATGTATATGCTTTATAGTGATGACAACAAAGTACAACCACCTCAATTCATCAAGAATAAAGTTGCAGGAATTACTTTTGAAAACAAAATTGATTTTGCAACCTATTTTGGGAGAGGTACGATTGCCGATGAATGGATTCATGGCATTCATATGCTTCCTATCACTCCTATATCTTCTTACATAAGATCACCAACTTTTGTTCGTGAAGAATGGGACCAAAAACTTCGAGATATTATAGATCAAATACCTGATGGCTGGAAAGGTATCTTAATACTTAACAGTGCACTTTTCGACCCTGAATATGCTTGGAAATGGTTCAGTAGGGATGATTGGAATGATGCTCAAATAGATAATGGTATGTCTCGTACTTGGTCATTAGCATATATTGCTGGTATTCTCAATAAATAGTAAATACGAATTGATTAGAAGCCATTTTCCAAAGTTTTATGTAGTATATAATCTGTGCTATATTGCTATGAAACTTGCCAAAGCTATAATTAAAGCTCCAATTACTGCAAATGCAATAGGTCTATTTTCCGGGAAGTTAAATCTTTCTTCTGGCTCAAAATGGAAATCATCGATATATGGTAGGATTGGTTCTGTTTGTGATATGGATCGACGAAGAAATGCAGGCAAAGAAATAGATATATTAAAGTTATTCACAACAAATCTTCCGGCAAATATAATGGCCACTGCAAAAATTAAAATGCGAATAGTATCATTCGGAATTATACTTGATTTGTTACGTGCCATCGTGACGGGGGAACCTTTCAACACAAGTTGAAGATAATTCAGGTAGTACAATTTATGTACACAATAAAAAATTGGCTTCGAAAAAAAAATTAGAAAAAAAAAAAATAGAACAAAAGAACAAAAGAACAAAACAATAAAACGAATAATTTTAATAAAAAAAAAAAAAAAAAAAAAAAAAAAAAAAAAAAAATTAAAAAAAAAAAAAAAAAAAAAAAAAAAAAAAAAAAAAGAAAAAAAGAACAAAACAATAAAACGACTAATTTTCATGAACAAAAAAAAAAAAAAAAAGAAAAAGGTCTTAAAGTTGGTAATTGATAACAACGAAGAAAGATACACCTCTATCAATACACATACATTTTATAAAATGGACTTTTCCAACATAAATAAAAAATTTTCAGTAAGAATCAATGCACTATAAATCCATCCATAAACCTTGGCAATAATGACACAGTTCCTGGGTTATGCATTCCCCTCCCATTCCCGCGCTTTAACAAGATGTTATAGCCAATACTAAACTGGATGCAAGCAGCAATAAAATAATAAATTGGGTCCTATAATACAGTGAATTGGCCAAAAATGGATACACAACACTTAATTTGGTTGAATCGATGTTTTATTGAAAGAATGAGTAAAGTAAATGAAAACGTCATCATAAATGCTGTCAATGCCATCAAGATACAGGCTAGGATCAATCGTATTATACTGTATATCACATCCATTCCAGCAAAGATTATAGCCAAAATGATATATATTTGACTATGGATACTGGAAGAGTTATCAAGAAACGATACAACTGCTGAGGTACCATCGTGAACGTTATAGAGCTCATCAAAAGCTCTGGTAAATGGTGGGTTGAATGTTTCTGGATTGATTATCACTGAAATTGAACTATTCTCAATAAAATTGGTTACAATATCTTGATATATGTACTCCAAAACAGATTGAAAAAATTGAGTCTCCATTATCTGCCGTATATTTTACGACTTCAGTACCCCCAAAGTACCAGCACTGTCTTTATATTATTACAATTTTGCTTTGCCAAAATATTTATGATAAACTCTGAATTGGGTCAATTAAAACTAATATTAACTGATACCGATTAATAAAGAAAAAAAAAAAAAAAATAGAAAAAACATAAAATAAAAAAAATTAAAAAAAATAAAACAACGATAATGTGATAATGTGGTAATGTGCCAAAAAATAAATTAAATCCACTTAAATTCTTATTACTCAAATCTGGGGAGGAATGAAACGTGGATTGGATGATGTAGAGAAGGATGATTATGGGTTCAATAAAATCAAACATCATGGAAAATCGATGCTGAAATCGACAAACATTATCTTAGATCTCCCACTCGATATCCTTCGCCGAGTCTTTGATCTTCTACATCCACTTGATATTTGTAATTGTGCGAGTTTAAATCATCGATATAGAAGACTATTAAAACATTTAGCTTTCCATAGGGCAAAAACTACATGGTTTAGGCTAATAAGACAGGAAAACTTTGCAACAGAAATTATTCAAGCTGTTAATAAACTTAGAATTGTCGATAGTTATTCATATGGAGAATGGCAAATTGATTTATTTAAGTTATTGGAAAATTTCACCAATTTGAATCAACTTTCAATTAATAGTTGCAATTCTTCAAATTGGTTAAAATATAGGAAAAGTAACCAGATTAAAAGTTTAAATTTATTTTATGAAAAGGGCCATAGTGAATCTGAAGAATTTGAAACACAATTATTAAAACCCCATCCTCAACAGCTGAAAACTAGGACTACACATGAAATTAGGAAACCACCATTGAAACATATCGTATCAACATCCCCTAAAATATTCAGCATTATTCATCTAAATCAATTTACTGTTCTATCTCAGCTCTCTCTTAATGCTTATCACTTTAATTGGGGCATCGAAGAAAAATCAAATTTAAGACTTGATCATTTGAAATTAGTTGATTGTACTTGGGAATATCCATTTACATTATCTCAATTTAACCATAATAATTCCATTAAGAAACTTGAACTAATCTATCATCTGCATCCGTTTGTTCTTCTGGAAAGATTTGGGAAATTTTTAGAAAACCCTATGCAACATGCTAATGATTCCATTTATGAATTTCTGATTTACTTGTTGGAATTTAATGACTCAACTTGGAGGAAAGTACTTCTGATTAAGCAATTGGAAAATTTTGCTTTTCCATATTTGAAAAAACTTACATTGATCGGATTCACAATTAATTTGAATTATTATAAATCTTATACTGAAATATTAGAAAAAATGATCCATTTAAAAAAAATCAAAATAGGTGTTTGGGATACTAGCGGCAACCATTTAAACAAAGCTTATTTTAAAAAAATTGCTAATGAGATTAATGTGAAATGTATTATTGAAGATATGAAGTATCCATTCTTAGGTAGATAATGTAAAAAACTCCACAGTATAATTTTAAAAAACATTCCTCAGTTGTAGAATACTAAACATTTTCATAATTTATTTAATATTTTTCATTCCTTTTGCCATTATCGGGTAGAATGTTTTTGGTTTTTTTTTTTCAAACAATTTTCTAACTTTTGATTCTTTCACAATGATAGTAGGATATTTGCTTTTTTTCATAGCGTTTGTTGCTGCAAATACAGAAACATATCTTCTAAAGATACCACACTACTACAACATTCCTCCACACCCTGAGAAATTTGACCACAATAGCGTAGTTCGCCTGTTAAACTCAACCGACTCTTTAGTTGAAGATATCTATATTGCGAAAAATTCCCATTCGACCCCTATAAATGTTACTTACAATTTTGATAATAAATTCCAAAGATTATGGGTGCGATTGAATAACTACAATGATTCTACTTTTCAATCGGACGATAACATCTATGTAAAAATTTGTTGGCCAGCAACTTTACCATATTCGATTGATATTTCACATAAATATCGAGAAAGATTTAATGGTGATGAATTCGCAGATCTTTATTTGATAATTCAATACTCAGTTGATGTTTATCCGGCTAATAGAGAATACTTAGAAGATATTAATAGATTACAACTCAATCTTCAAATAAGTAATCTCTCTAAGATACCAATTCCTTTCGAAATTATTGATTTAATCCTTTACATAGGAGATTTATCTATTTTTTTCATATTGTTTGGGGCATCGTTTCTCAAACTGCTTTTCAATATTTAGACAAGGCGCACGGGCTCACCCATGTCGTCCTTTATATAGACCCACACCCTATACTATCACTCAAGTCAAATAAAAGTGTTTAATTATTTAATTTTATACTCACCGCTTTGCCACCAAGATAGGCATTTAATACTCCCCAATCAATTATAGCCAATTTATTAGATATGGAAGAAGGTGACCCATTGGGCCCACCAGATAACAAACAAAATTTGGACTTATCCAAGCTTTCACCTCAGGAATTGCGCATTTACAAAATGTATGGTAAATTGCCCACTACTCAGCAAATATTATCCTCCAAATTTCGAGACAAGAAGTACTTTGATAGTGGAGACTACGCTATGCAAAAGCAAGGAGGAACTAAAGGAATGGTGGGCGGTATTCTGATGAAACATCCCAACGTAGAAAAAGTGAAAGAAATGGCCAACAGAAGCTCCATCAGTGCTAGTGATCCAAGTATTTTACTTAATGGTAAGCTGGGCTTATTAAACGAAGTGGACGAGGAGCAAGAAAAACAAGAGTAGATTCATTTTACAATATCATCGATAACAAAATGAAAAAAAAAGAAAACAATCCAAGAAATATCGTCAATCCATTATATCCAATCAATTGAAGAATGATAATCTTATGTTTAATTTGCAATATGATTGTAGGCTTTACTAATTAATCATAAAGTTTAAACTAAATCATTTTATTTATAACGATAAACTTAAATTGAATTTAAAAATTGCAAGAATTATACTAGCCAAACGCTCTCATTAGACTCTCATTAGACTCTCATTAGGCTCTCCTCATCAATTTAAGATTTCAATTAGAAAAAATGCCTGTCACACTATTTAGCTGTTCTTTTTTTTTCCCCACCTAGTTTGGTTTTTGACCATATCACCTATTTCAACAATCTTTAAAATTAATTAGTTGCATTATCATAATTCCAATTTTTTTTAACTCTAAGACAAGATCCTTTTTTTTTACAATTCTATTTGAACTAAAAAAGTTTTGTCTTTAAGCAAATCAATAAAAAAAAATTAATAACTGGAACCGATATTCATATAAAAGCACAGTGAATATCCTTCCAAGTCGATCAACATCGAGTAGTATATAAGACGTTGAAAGGTTTACTAGCATATGGATTTTTTAGGTGAAGATGAATTTGCAGTAGCATTGCCACAATTCACAAAATTATTATCTTCTCTCCCAGGAATTGTTGCAGCTCTGAATCGATCGAATCCACCACACATATTTTCACAATTCTCATATAAAATCGATAATTCATTTATTATACTACTGATAAATGTAACTTATGATAAGTTTTTCATGGTACCAATGTATTATATGACAGTGCAACGCGATAGTACATATTTATCTTTAGAAGAGACTACAAAATTGTTTGAAAATGAACTAATTCCTATTTCATTTTCCAATTCAAACTTATTAACAAAAATGGTGGATCCTATAACTAATATACTATCTTACACAGTTCATCCATGCGAGACAAAGCTATTTATTCAAGAGTTTAAACCACATGGACCTTTACAATATTTAACTTTATGGTGGAATATCTATGGTCCTTTTACATACCAAATCAGATTAGATGAACGGGAAAAGGAACAAACTTGTTCCAATTAAGCAATGTATAGTTTAAAAATATTATTAACTAATTTAACTAATATCACCCAATTCATTTTATAACCTATGAAAATCTTATGGAGGGGTCGGACTACAATATTTTTTTCGAAAATAGTTCTGATCTTAATCATTTATTTAATACATGCAACCTAAACGGACTTCACATTAGTGAACATTCTACATGGGTAATCAGCGCTGTACATCCCGTGCTCTGGTTCACTGGTGATTCTTAATTGATGCTTGTGGAGAGAAGGAGCAACAATTGGTTCACCGGAAGCACCTAAAACTTCACCTTTAATGACATCAGCTGGTACAGAAGCTAAAGTATTGGAAAGGTAAACTTGATCCTTACCAGTGAAAACTTGTAATTCTTTGGTACCTTTGTCGCCGATTGAGATTCTTGGAGATGCCACGGAACCCAACTTCAATAAACCAGAAATTTTGGTTTGGTCGAATGAATGAACTTGTGGATAGTTTCTTCTGTAATCTCTTCTATGATAAAAATTGTTTCTAATATCTCCAGCTGGTATAGTTATAGCTTCTTTGTACTTCTTCAGACTTTCAAGATGTCCACCTGGTGTAGGGTTTCTGTAAAGAGCAACTATAGGGTTACCACTGGATCTATTTGGTACCAAGGTTAACACTTGTCTGATCTTTTCCCAGATCCCGGAGGAACGAGATGTATACTTCTTCCAAACTGGTACTGGACCTCCACTCATTATAGCGTTGTGATGATAGATTTTTGAAGATAGGTAATTGGTTAAAAGAAAAATGCGTGCAGGGATGATTGAAATTTATATACAGGATTAATATAAGCAATACGCAAATGAAAAGTCAAGTAAAATAAGTGAACTAATCGGTATGTACGTTGGTGTGCATGTGTGTCTGTATGTTTATATACAGGTATATTACGGTTTGTTCCTTGGTGCCTCGTTTTCACATTAAAAGTATAATTCTCAAGACATTAGTGAAGTAGGTTCCTAAAAATTTATTACTTTGTTACAAAAATTTACACGTTTTTTCTTTTGATTTGTATTGCCAATTGCTATATTGATCTTCTTTTAATTTTTCCATTTTTTCACATATTTATTTTTCTCTTGCTCTTTGTTAGATAAATGTTTATGTTTTTTAGGTTGTTTGATCGGAACAACAATTGCTGTTTAAATCCTATTTCTCAATCATTCCCCACTAACCAATTTACATTCTAATGATTAACGATTATTATAATTTTCCAATATCGTTTGCTTTGAAATATAATTGCTTTGAAAAAATAAAAATAAACTATACCCATTTACCTAAGTTTCCTCAAACAGGCTTCCGCTATTGTCGCAACGCTATCCAAAAAAAGCTCTCCCCAATTTGCCAAAAATGATCAACCCACAAAAAAAGTAAGAAGTTATATATAAAGCAATTGCAAGAAATTCATTTGGATTATGGATAGAAAGGATATTGACTATCTTTAAATTCTGTATCAAAATCACTGAAGTTGCTGCAAGGGCAGCAATACCACTCAGGAGAAATCCACTGATAGTACCATCAAGTAATAACCATAAACAAGGGTTAAGTAATGACCAAATCATCAGCAACTGAATTGCAGAAGCCCATTCGATCTTTCTCATAGCATACAGAATACCTAAGAAAGTGATCATCAGTCTAATTAAATCATTAGTGAAATTAGCACGCTTATTTTCCTTTCTAGTAGATTGAGGTGCAGATGATAAAAGTCTTTCAGAAAGTTTGAGAGGTAAAATTCTGTCCATAATTGGGAAAAGGATCCCCATTGAAATTCCTTGCATTGCATGTACAAAGAATAAATCAAGACCAATAATCAATTTAGGATGTGAGCTTTTCCACTCTACATTTTTTAATGGTCTCAAATTATCAGAGAACTTGGTTAAAAACAGAGTTACAAATCGTAAAGGTTCTGTTTGTTCACGTCCATCCACCGTATGAATTTGGTGAATTTGAGTTGTGAATTGATTATAAAGAAATGACGCCCCTGTAAGAAGTAAAAGTTTCAACAAAAATATGGGTAAGCTAAAATGCTTTTTAGCAACATGCTCTTTTACTTTTTCCTCTGCTTCTTTATTTTTGGATGGCTTAAAATCCATGTCCTCATTACTCAAATTACTAAAGGGATCTTCATCATAAAGAGAATAAAGTTCAGATTTGGTCAAATTAACAACAGAGTCAGTTTTTTTCATATCTGAACCTTGTGATGTAGCACCATTTGCAGATTCTGGACCATTGACCAAAGCTCGTTTCCTTAAGTTATCACTGGACATTGTTTTCGAAAGATTTCGGTACTAATGAACTCAGGGATTTTTAACGATCACAGAAAAAGTCGATTTTGCTTCGCACCCGACACATGATTTTGTGTTCCTGTGTGTCGTTTAGCGGCGTGGTGGAACTTAAGAAAATTGACACGGCTTACACATAGCGGTAATATTCACCCCCGAAATGACTAAAAATATAACGTATCTTGATTATTTTTTCCCTTTTTCACGATAATTTATTAAAACCATTAACCTTTTACCAATTTTTACTCTACATTTTAATCATTTTGTACGATTTAACGTATGTACGTACGTGAAAGAATTTAGAGAGTAACATGATTTTGCAAATTAATAAATGAGCTTATAATTTTTTTTTTTTTACATTTATACATATATATGAATATTCAGATGTTCATGTTTTGATTTGCCTTGCTAATTGTCACAGGGCAATTGTATTAAATTTTCGTTTATTATTAAATACTGGGTACAATTCATTAACTCATTAAACTCTTAAATCCATTAAATCCATCACGATCATCACATACCAAACACCTACCAATTAAAGTAAATCATGGAAATCAATACTTTTGACAACTTTTCTAGTCTTACCATTCACTCTAGGTGTACGTTGTTCTTTCTTCAGTTGACTGCCTTTCCTTATTTTTGATTTTTGATTTTTACATTCTATATGAACTTCGGATTTGGAAGATGATAGTTTTTTAGTTGAATCATCTTTTTTCATTATCGGTTCTTCCACTTGAATATTAGCATCGCCTTGATTTTCCGTGTTGCATCTTTGAATAGGTATTGATATTATATTGTCCTTTTCAGATGATATATATTCTTCAGTAATTTCTTGATAGGGTAAGATATAATTATTTGAATCAAAATTCATGATTTGATTGAAATTAAGATCTGCAACCATTTTCCTTCGAGGATACATGGCATTGTCTTGTATAAACGTCCGCGGTGAAGTAGAGGTGACATAATGAATTTCATTTGGATCAGGAATTTCAACCTCTTGCTCAATGGGCTTGGATTTTTCAAAAGATGGAAGCAATTGAAATGAAACCAGTCTTCGAGATTGATTATTTTTGCTCTTTTTTGAGGTTTTGGAATGTTTCAAAATAGACTTTGGATCTTTTTCACATGCATCAATTTCAATAACTTCTACAGGGCCTTCACCATATTCATCCATTGTCAAGTCTATAACTTCCTTGTAATTTGGGTCTATTTTCCTTAATGTGAGCTCATTATCATCCAATTCTTTAAGTTTTTCAAGTTTCACATTTTCTCCACAAAGTTTTTCATCTTGTGCTCTTCTCTGCGCTGCCCTTAACATCAATTCACGCACCGACTTGTTGTTCAAATTTATTTTTGTTGTACTTAAACCTCCTAATTTTCTCAGTTCACATTTGAATTTGGGTTTAGTTACCACTTTAAGTTGCTTATCTCGAATAGATGTATACCCTCCACCATTTAAACCACCATTTGAACCTCCCAATTTAGTTTCTTCACAGAAATAACCTTTCACACCAGCTCCACCATACTGAATCTCTTCATACCTGGTTTTCAAGCCATCCAAGTAATCATAAAATCGCTTGTCGTGTGCACCATAAATATTGTGGGTTAATTCATGAAGAAATGTCCCTAAAATATCACCTAAAGGGAGAAACAGCCTACTATTAGAGTGATACCTAAGCCTCAAAAGAATCTTTTGACCTTTGTTAACATTTAGTCCAAGTAAATTAGCACTTTTGGGGAACATTTCACATAATGTACCCACCTTGAAACCCCTCTCGTGCATTAGGGGTGCCGTTAATTTGGCAACTTCATGAAGCAATTCAAGTGAATAATCTTTATCAGGATATTTTTTGAGCGACCCTATCAGCGATATGCTAGCAGTTGGACTCCTTCGAGCTGGTTGTATACTTTTAGCTTTGCCCTGCCGAACCATGTCATGCCCTTGCTTATTCAGATAAGTAAAACAGGAAAAACAGATTACAAAAATTAAATAATAAATTAAAAAATAAAAAACAAAAAAAAAAAAAAAAAAAACAATTATACGCATCTACTTCTCATTTTTTAAATGCAAGTTAAATTTGCAGCCATGGAAGAGTTTACTAAAAAGCAATTAAGTGTACTCGTTTTCAATATCCAATCTATAGTTAATAAGAGTTGTAACTCTAGTGTGAAGAGAGAGAAAGAAACTTACACACACATAGTTTCAGCTTAAAGCTCTAATCATTTTTATTTATATATACTGAAGGTGACTCAAATATGTAAATTATTTACGTCACACACACAGATTTATATTTGATGGATTTGAGAAAGTCTATGGTCAATATAAATAAATGTATAAATGACAAAATTATTGATTAAACACTTTTGCTGTGCAAATGACTCAAACAATCCAAAAATTTAATCATGAAATTACCTGTTCTTACACCGTCTTTTAGCGTCCAGACTTGAGCCGAATCCGTATTTGACTGGTATTTCAGCTTAAAATCAGATACCACAACCGTTGAAGAGAAAGCTTCTTGCTGTGCTAAATAAGCAGCCATTTCTCCTGCTTTGTTGTAGTTACGAACAGCGGCAACCACTTTATTAAACTGCGCCATAGGGTTTAAATCTTGTTCTGAAATATAAGCCGCAATGACACTACCTAATGAACATCCTGTACCTGTTATTTTGCCCATTAGCTTGTCTCCACCTAAAATTGTTACTGCTTTACCAACACACCAATCTACAACCAAATTATACTCTCCAGTAACGACAACTATACATTTAAACTCTCGTGAAATGGTTTTAGCATTATTGATAATATCTTCAGAATAAGCAGCCACGGAATCCACACCACGCATAGTAGTTGTTTCCATTACATCAATTTGAGAACTTAACGCTAACTTGTTGGATTCTGCTGTAAGTTTCCAAATAGCCATAATTTCACCCACATTTCCTTTGATAACAGTCACATGCCCAGCATTTAAAATCTGTCTACACGCTTCAAGTCTAGCAGTTGTTGCACCAGCTGCCACTGGGTCAAAAACAATCGGCTTGCCATATTTGTTATAAGTATAAATGGCGTGCTTAAATAGTTCAATGGTTTCATTAATAGGTGTACCCAAATTAATCAATAATGATAAATGGGTATTGGTTGAAGCGAACTCTTCAAATTCGTCAGCCAATTCTGACATTATGGGCGAAGCACCTATGGCTAAAGTCACATTGGCACTGAAATTCTTTACTACATTATTGGTAATATGATGAATTAAAGGCTGTTTTAAAGCAACAGAATCAGCATAAGATTCATCTTCAATAATATCATGCTCGATATCATAAACCAGATCTCGTTTATACCACGGAGTTGGGGTGTCCATTGCTTTTTTGAAATCCTGAGTTGCCTTTTTCGCATCTTCGGCAGCCATAATACATGAAACAATCGCTAAACCATCAAGCCTTTGGTTATTATAACAACATTGGCTCATCACTTTGGCTGCATTTGAATGGTTAATACCACCGATAGCTACAACTCGTAATTTCTTGTCTCTAGTGCTATTGTACTCTTCTACAACTCGTAACATCTGACGAACTCCGATGGGCCCAGTACCACTAGGATCTTTGACGTCCTTTTTTGTATTGGTTTGATAAACAGTTCCAATACCAAGATAATCAGCAAAACCTTGCTTACAGGCTTCTGTTGTTTCTTTGACGTTGGAGCACGTAAGTCCAATAATTTTGGATGGTCCCATAATTCTTCGGGCAATTTCTAATGGCATATCATCTTGTCCAATATGTATTCCTTCAGCATCAATGGCCAATGCAACATCTATTCTATCATTGATTATTAAAGGAATCCCCGCTTTTTTGGTAAGTTTGTGAATACTTTCAGCTCTTTTAATGAAATCAAGCGTCGAAAGTGATTTTTCGCGGAGTTGAACCAAAGTTGCTCCACCTGCAATGGAATCTTCTACTTGCTTCTCCAAAGTTGAACCCTTGGGGATCATTGTACTATCAGTTACAAGATAAACAGAGTAATCCACTTTATAATCTGCCATTTTGTAACTGGATTATCTTGGACAAAGAAACTATACTAGAATTTTTATCATCAAGTTCAAGATTTATTTTGTTTATCTGTTGTTGCATAGTGATATATCTCAAGTTTTAGAATTCTAAACGCATACGCTTACTAAAAAATGCGGTTATAGATCAAAAATTTGGAAATTGCTCCATTTGTTTCTATTGGCAAAACAAATTATTTGTGATTACCATTATTAACATTATCGTTAACTTAACCTTTGTTGGGGAAACCTATAGAATATTATTAGAATTTTTTTATGTTAGATCCTATACTATATTCATAATGTTAATGATCTTTATTTAAAACAATTGATAAAAAAGAATTTTTTTTCTTTTTCAATTATCATTAAAAAATTAAGGATTTGATTATGATTTAATTACTTACAAAATAGGATTTTTTGCACTGACGAGTATCGATGACACCACGTTAAATATTATTGAGGGCTTTTGAGCTCTTTCAGATTTTAATCTTTAAAAACATACATTATATATAGTCCAAAATTATCGTGATTGATGGCAAGTACTCAATTTAAGACAGTTTCATAAACGATTTTTTTATGACAATTAAACTGCGGATTTTAATGTTTGATTTAAATCAGATGTTGTGAAAATGGATCTTATAATCGACTTTCTTTAACATTAACATTAACATTCGTTACAAAGTTACAAAAAAAAAAAAAAAAAAAAAAAAAAAAAAAAAAA
>JAJMDQ010000044.1:0-32646 GCA_030573815.1 Kurtzmaniella cleridarum | reverse complement strand
TTATTAATTGGAAATAAAATCAATCATAGTCTCTTTGGCTATTATTAACCATTGTGATGAGATTATGGAACAATAGTTAAATAATTTACGAATACAGCATAAGCTTGGAAGTTATTTAAGTGATGCTATTGATCTATATGGTTATGACTTCAAATATGAGAGAAATAACGAATCCGAAATGCTAATTAAAAAAATAAAAAATGATAAAAAAAAAAGTAAAAATCACACTACTTTACAAAATCAATGTATTGTAACTGCACATAGCCCGGGAATTGATATACATTTATGGGTTATGAGACTGTACATATCTCTAATTGTTTCGGGATTTGAGGCCTTTTTTTGTGCATAATTGACCCCTGTTCCCAAACGAAGCCTTGTCCTAATTTTGTATAAATATACCTCTTAAATCTTCCTAGATTTATATCAGTAATCAAAAATGGATGAAAAGACAGAACAAACCCCAGCTTATAGAGATATTGAAGAAGAAGTAGAAACTCCTACTTCGTATTTTGAGGAGCAAGCTCCTCCTTTCTGGAAAGAGTACTCTCATACTGAACAAACACATAATCAAGGCGTTGCTTTTCCATTTGCTCCACCACCTCACCCACCTCACCCACCTCATCATCATCCTTTTCATCAACACCATTTCTTTGGTGGAGGTAAAGCGGGAAATATGGATACCCGCTTTTATGGGCATCACCACCCCCCTGCACCTCCACCTCCACCTCCCCATCCATACAAAATGTACCTGATGGATGTTGGTTCTAAGATATATCATAGGAAGTCATGTTCAATCAAGAAAGTGATTGTATTGTTATTGGTTTTGACTTCCATGATTTTCATGTTTTTTATGGGCCGTTTTTACGAAAATAGATCCATCTACAATACTTGGGCCCACAAGTTTGATCACAAAATGATGAATGGCGATCATCATGTATTGGCTCAAGGTAAACATGGTGAACATGGTTTATCCTTTTCCATGATGGCACCACCACCACCACCACCACCACCATTTTTTGATGGCCATGGTAAAGCTCCAGAGCGTTATGAAGATGAATGGAAAAACATGCACCAAAAGCCTAAGGACTACACTAAGCAACACGGTAAACCGGGGCATCAAAAACTCCAAAAGGGCCATAAACAACAAAAGGAAGATGATAAATCTAATGTACATGTTTCAAAGGATCAAACAAGAAAAGAAAATCACAAGAAAGAATCCAATGAGTAATTAACAGAAATGTAATCATAAGATGCAATTAACCAGGTTTCCAAGAACATTTAGGATGAAAGTAAATAAGTAGAAAAGATAAATTGTAAAAAAACAAAAAAAAAAACAAAAGACCATTGATATATAATGAATAAATCGTTTATAAAGCAATGTTGGAGTGTTTCGAAATAGAAATGTATTTTGTAATATATATACTACTTAGTAATTTTGGACTTGTCACCATACTTTTTGGCATACAAGCCTAAAGCTTTGATTGGAAAGAGAAATTTATATGATGGATACTCAATTGCACACGAATGATTGAACACACCTTCAATATCTTCAAATTTCCATTCACCAGTGGGTAATTGACGATCCATAATAAGTTCAATCCCTTTATCAATGGGTTCTTTATGTGGATATTCTGCCAAAAGCAATCCAATGACAACCCAAGCAGTTTGAACTAATAGTGACTGTTCACCGTTAACGTAGGTTCCTGTTTCACACAGTTTCATCAGTTCCAGCCATCCACCATCTTCACGTTGTCTAGAAATGAAAAAGTCACAACCTTTACGAACTGCTTCATTGTTATTGTAATTTTGACCAACTGAATTATAAGCTTCTAAGGCAAACATCCCTGCATAAGTGTAACAAACACCCCATGAACCAAACCAAGATCCATCTTTGCCCTGAGCTTTTGTAATATAATCAATGGCATTTTTAATAGCATTACTAATTTCTTCTTTTCTATGAGTTGGATAATATCTTTGGAAATAACTAAGACCAAGAACCAGCAGATCTGTACATTCAACGTAAGGATACTCAACCATAATATTATTGAAAACTTCAGCTGGATTTAATTTTTCCAATAATGGTGACGCCCTTGTATGTTCATACAGAGAGAAAGATCCAAATTCCCACAGTCCTTTATTTTGGATGAAAAGTATAACATCCACCGCTTCGTACAATCTCTCTTTGGAAATGGCATTTTTACATTCTTCTGCAAATAATGGGTGATTTTGAACCATAATTATTGCCTTTAACGCTTCTGCTGTGCAATCCAGAACTGTATAACCTTGAGTTTTAGTCAGAAATGGCCAACCTCCAATTCTTTTATCTCTATGAGAACCTGGTTCAGTTTCTTCAGTAAATTGTGATCTTACCAAAAAATTGAAACCTCTTAATATCATAGTATGGTATTTAGGATTTTCTGCTAAACCTGCCATGAAAAGATATTGTACCATAAAGGCAACATCCCAAGTTTGAACTCCATTGGTACCCATTATCGTCATTCCTTGAGGACCGAGAAATAAAGTATCATTCATTCTGTTTTGAAATCTTCTAAATGCATCTGATTTTGGACCTTCTTCACAGTATGTTACAATCATATTGAAGGCAAAATTAATTGGTGCAATACATAAATAATCAGTATTAGCACATTCTTTCTTGATTAAAGAGTAAACTTTACGATTTGCTGCTTGTAATATGAAATTTGGTCGACATTTTTCATACTGCACCATAAACCAATTGGCAATATTTAAAGCGGTAGTATGAGGATAATACAAATCAATTCCACAAACGTTATTTCTATGTTTACTAAAATCAATGTCTTGATAATTTTGAACATAAATTTCAGTGCGAAGTTCTTCTAATAGTGGATCGAGTTTACATTTCACTTTATTGGCGGAAACATAACCCAAAGGTAGGTATATGGCCCTTGTATGTACCCACCATTTACCAGGATGTATAGGTAATCCATAAGGTAACATCCACATCTCTGGTGGGGCAGGATTAACCCCTTCCCATTCATAGAGATTTAAAAGAGCCAACCATGCTTTACCCCAATGAGGGTTACCTAACGCACCACCCAATCTATGGAGTAAAGTTCTTGCTTTTGAGCATACAGGATGATCAGCTGGGAGTCCCAATAACCGAAGGCAAACATAATTCATAGTAGTCCCAAAACATGTAGACTTATCAGCAGAATGTAAACCCCACCCCCCATCAACCGGGTGTGCTGTATTTACTATGTACCTTATCATTTCAATACGATATGGTTCTGGAATTTCAGTTTGACTAATATAGTTAGCAACAACATACAGAATTGTCATAAACATAGGGCCTTTGTATTGACATGGAAATGTTCCACTAACTTTATCTTGGAGAAGACTCAAAAAATCAGCTCCCTTTTCAGCAGCTTGCTTAACTGTTTTGATATTCTCTTCTTTAGGTGCTGGAAAGTCTTCCAAACCTAAAAGATATTGTACATATGTAGATTGGTTGTTCAGATGCAGCGCCAGCAGATCATTCAGAGATGAAATGGGGATTTTACCTTCATCAATTGCGTTATCTACGGACAGCAATGCTTCCTTCTCGGATATATAATGCCATGTTTCTCGTCCTAAGGGATCCAACCTAAGACGCCATCGTTTAGGGTCTGTTCTGGGAAGCCCAAGTTCTTCTGAGTAATACATTCAATGGTATCGTTTAGATCGATCGTTAAATTTTGGTGTGCTATATATACTAAATTTAATATGCACGCTATACGATCAAAATAAACAGTAACCTTATAGACACACCACAGTACATTTTTTTTGAAATATCGTTTTGCTTAAAATATTCATCTTCAATCACTTTTATTTTATTTTATTTTATTTTATTTTATTTTATTTTATTTTATTTTATTTCATTTTATTTTATTTTATTTTTTCTTTTGTAGAAAGTTTCCTTCTCACATTAACTAACTTGCCTAGTTGCTTAGAAATTTGCATCGCGTAGCTATAGGGTCGTGTACATACCCAAACCACCCATCTCCATCTCTTACCAAAAATTAAATCAGAAAATTCTCAATCTTAACCATAATCATCTCTTCATGGCCAAAAGAAAACTCGAAGAGACCTCGGTTAGTGACCAACGTCCGCCAGATGAAGAACACACTTCAGAATCAGAATCCGAGGCTGGTTCAAACCAAGTAGAATCCATGAAAATTCATGGCAAACCCACTAAAAAGCAAAGAAAACAAATTACTGCTCAACAGATTCAAGTGGCGAGGGAAACAGCCGAACTTTTCAAGCTGAACATCTTTAAACTTCAAATCGATGAACTTATTCGTGAACTTAAACCAAAGGAATCACACGTACTTCAAATTGAAAAAGTACTTCATAGACTTCATGATTTAATTAATCAAATTCCACCGTTAACGGACCTTTCCTTAGCTCAAGTTGATCGTCATTTCCATCAGAAAAAAATAGTTGTACCTTGGCCAGATCCAAAGCCTCAAAAGGTAAATTATAAATTTAGTTATGTGACTCCAGAAGATGTTCTGTTGATAGGTTCTTTTGGTTTGAAAACTGGTATTCAATCAGATACTAAATCCTCAATAGATGTTGCCTTAACTATGCCAAGGGATTTATTTCAACCTAAAGATTATCTCAATTACAGAGCATTGTATAAAAAAGCCTTCTATATTGCTTACTTGGCAGAAAATCTTGTCTCCTTAACTAAGAAAAATCACTTACCAGTGAAAATCTCATATGAATACCTCAACGGTGATATTTTAAATCCAATGTTACACCTTGAATCAATCAAGACAGATAATCCCGATGATTTATTATTCAAAAAATTTGCCATTAACTTAATTGTTGGCTTTCCATTTGGGGTATTTGATAATAAGAAAATCCTTCCTGATAAAAACTGTATTAGAATTCAGTGTGATGCAAATGAAAATTTACCAGCTACTCCTTTGTACAACTCATCCATTGTTGCTTCCACTGCTTATGACTATTACTTAAAATACTTATATACTGCTAAAAAACTGGCTGAAGCCTTTAAAGACGCTTGTATCTTGGGCCGATTGTGGCTTCAACAAAGAGATATGGATCTGTCAATAAATAAAGGTGGTTTTGGCCATTTTGAGTTTGCAATCTTGATTGCAGCTTTATTACATGGTGGTGGTGTCAATGGTAATAAAATCCTTCTTCATGGGTTCTCTTCTTATCAATTATTCAAAGGTGCTATAAAATACTTGGCTTCCATGGATTTAAATAAAGGTTACTTGCTGTTTTCTTCCCTTGTTGGTGAGCCGGTAACTTCCAAATATATTTCAGAAGGATTTAATGTTCCAACGCTTTTCGATAAAAATGTTAAATTGAATGTGTTGTGGAAAATGACTGAACTGCTGTACACTCATTTACGTAGACAAGCTCAAGACACTCTTGAATTGTTGAACGATGTAGTTGCAGATAGATTTGATCAAATTTTACTTCAAAAGCTGCATATTCCTTCTATGAAACATGATCTTTTAGTTTCCATCAACATTCCTGAACTGATTCAAGATGAATTTAGTGCTAGTGATAAGATTAAATTTTTAACTTTTAATCAATGGATTAAACATCGCATAGGTGTTATTCTTCGCAGAGCTCTTAGTGACAGAGTAACAGAGATTTATATAAGAGAAGAAAATGAACCTGTCGTTAATTTCCCATTGAGTAAAAGAAAACCTAGTGCCACTGCTATAGTCAATGGGAAGCAAACCACGTCAGTAACAATCCTTGTTGGTTTTCAGTTGGCAAATGATGCAGACAAGGCTGTTACTAAAGGTCCAAATAGTGAGGAAGAAGAAGAAGGCACAAGATTCAGAGCGTTTTGGGGATCCAAGGCATCTCTTAGAAGATTCAAAGATGGAACAATCCAAAATTGTGCTGTATGGAATGCTACAGAAGAACCTATAGTTTTAACTATAACTAAGTATATCCTTAACCTTCATTTGAAAGAAGGTTTATCTGACCATATATACTCAGCCAGTACTCTTTTCAATGCCAAATTACCAAAGGCGATAAGTGGAGGAAGCCCAGCAAATGCATTTGCCGCCCTTAAAAACTCTTTTGACGGGCTTTGCAAGATTATTGGTGGACTTGATTTACCACTCTCAATAAAGGCAATTCTTCCTTCATCCACTGGACTTCGATACTCTTCTTTACTTCAACCAGTACCGTTTGCGGTATCGTCACCAGACTTTTGGAATGAAGCTTTACTTCAATTTGAAACATCTACCAAATGGCCAGATGAACTTCAAGCACTTGAAAAAACTAAAACTGCTTTCTTATTGAAAATTTCCGATCAATTAGATCAAACCGCTTACAGATCATTTATTACAAAAGATGAATCAATTCCATTTATTGACATCACTTTACTTAATATCTTAACTCCAGAAGGTTTTGGTTTCCGCATTAGAGTTTTACTGGAACGAGATGAAATCTTATATCTTAGAGCTGTTTCAAATGCTCCAATAAAACAAAAAGCAAGTATCCAAGACATTTATCTTAAGTTCAGTCAGAAATACATTGGCGCCGCAAAACATACAAGAACAGTTCTGTCACTTTCTCATCATTTCCCTGCATACTCACGTACTGTTCGTTTGTTTAAGCGCTGGTTAGATGCTCATTTGCTCTTATGCCATGTTGGTGACGAATTGGCAGAATTGTTGACACTCAAGGTTTTTGTTGATCCAGCACCTTATTCTATTCCTCAACTGGCCGAATCTGGATTTTTACAAATTCTAGGCTATTTGAGTCGTTGGAATTGGCGTGAAATCCCATTAATTCTTGACTTGATTCGTAAGAATGATGATTTAGATGATAAATTATCAGAAAAACTTAACATTCAATCTTATAGAATTATTGAAAAGAATTTTGAAAAAATTAGACAAAATGATCCCCTGTGTATTAAAACTCAGTTATTCATTGGTTCTAAATATGATCCTCTGGGTCTTTTATGGCTGAATGGTCTTACTTTACCAATTTGCGGTAGATTAACTGCTTTGGCAAGATTATCGGTGCAATTAATTAGTGAACAAGCTCAATTAGATGAAGAGAAATTCGACTTACTCTTCACTCCAGCGCTCCAAGATTATTCTTTCACTATAAATGTTAAATCTTCTAGTATCACACCTGCATCTCTGGGTATACTTCCTCCAAATACTTTCAAAAATCTTGTTATTAGTGGTTCGTCATTCCCCGATGATATTTGTACTAATTATGACCTTGTTCAAATGTTTTTTAATGAATTAGAAAAGAAATTTGGAAATTGCATCATTTTCCTGGCACCAAGATACACTGCTTTAAGTAAAGATGGCTCAAGTGTTATTTCAGGCTTAATTGTTCCTGCTGCTACCGGTAAAAAGAAGTTTAAAGTTCATTTAGCTTTGGATGTTAAACCAGAGTCTAAAGATGAATGCTCTATTAACATGGATTCCATATTCAGCCAAATTGAACTATTAGGTGGTGATATAATCCAAAGCATTCAAAAAAATTGAAATGTACAATTACGTTGATTTAAGAAATCAATCACAAGTGTACCATTTTTGTGGTATCGTGTATATATATATATATATATATATATTATAATAGAAACATAAATATTAAATTTGATTAAAAGTTGAGAGAGTAGTAATAGCTTTTATACTAGTAGTCACTCCCCCCCTTCCTAATCTTTATGCTACAATTAAATGCTCCAATAAAATTAGTCGCTAAAGCTCATTGCATACTTAATTATATGGTTTTATTGAGAATTAAAAAGTCTACCTATATAGTAGAAAGACAAAATCTATACGTTAACCCCTCTTTTTCTCACCCCCTCCTCCACGTAATGTATGCAACTATTGCCAATTGTTTTACAAAATATTTTTTGTGTACACTCATTTAACTATTCAAGTTTCAGATAATATTTTATTATTTTTCTCGAAGATTCAGTTTCGCATTAATTCGAATAAAATTCGAAAGTTAATAAACGTATTTGCCTATAATTATTAGTTTGAGCCCTGAATGACATGCACAAATCATACATAAAGCGAATAGGGCCGATTTTTACAACATAACATGGGCATGAATTTCATAAAAAAAACTACAAATATGTCGCGTTTCATTACAAAATATGGGGCAATTCAAATTATAATACAAAGATTAACAATAATGGGTTAATACTATATTTACAGATTTCCCCACCTAATTTATTCATAAGTCACATTTCTCTTATTTCACAATGGAGATATCAATATCAATTTAGGACTGGATCTTAAATTCCGGTTGAAACCATTGTTAAGATACCACTTTTTCATAAATCTAGACTTCCAAAGTTGAATTTCATTAAAAAAATTTAAACATTTTCAATATGCTCACCGTATGGTTTCTGTTCTGCATCAGGTGGTACATTGGAAAGCATTGGTAATTCATTGGCAATTTGAACAACTTTCCATGGCTTGAGAGATGGACATTGTGAAAATATCACATCCATTTCTTCCAAAGTACGACCTGAAGTCTCAGGATATAATAAGTAAACTACAGGAACCATTAATAAATTAATAGCTGCAAAAATTGTAAAAGTGTAAGCACCGATTTGTTGGAATGCAACTGGAGTAATCATAACAACCATGAAATTGAATGACCAATTACAAGCTGTAGAAATTCCTGACCCAGGAGCTCTAATTTCAAGAGGTAAAAGTTCAGGTGGTAATAACCATGACATACCTAACCAAGAATTGGCAAAGAAAGTATTGAAAACGAAAAGGAATACAGCTGCTGCAACTCCCGCTTTAGTATTATTCCCATTATCTGGGTCAGCTGCCCATACAGTACCAGTAAGAACGGCCATGGTAAATGATTGACCAAGTGCACCCCACATCATCAAATTTCTTCTACCAAATCTCTCAATGGTGTAAAATGCAACAAGTGACGAAAGGAAATATTCAGTACCATTACAAGCTGCCAAAATTCTCGAGTTTAATGGTGTCATATGAATATACTGTTCAAAAATGGTTCCAGCATAATAAGTAATTAAATTAATACCAGAAATTTGTTGCATAATTTGAGACCAACCTGCAAGCATAACTCTTTGGAAATTTTTCTTATCACCTTGAACTAAAAGATTTTTTAAATTAATTTTATCTGCTCCCTTTTCCAACTCTTTATTAATTGATTGTACAATTTCATCAACTTGTAAATTAACAGCAGGATGATCAGTCGGTACACCTAATAATGCGGAAAATACTGCTCTTGCATCATCATTTCTTCCCCGTTTCAACAACCATCTTGGCGATTCGGGGAACTTAAGAACAACTGGAAGAATGAAAATGGGAAAAATACATTGAAATGCAATGGGGAATCTAAATGATACATCTCTATAAGAAGCATTTGGCTTGTCTAAAAAGTAAAATGCAAAATCAACCCAGTATGAAATAGCAATCCCCAAGGCAACAAGAGATCCTTGAAGCATAATAAGCTTACCTCTCATTTTAGGTTTTGCCACTTCTGCTTGCCAAACAGGTACAGTCGAAGTAATGAACCCATTACCAACACCAGTTACAATTCTTGCAACCGTTAAATGGGCAATAGTATAGGCACATGATTGTAAAACACCTCCAACCATCATGATTGCAGCTCCAATAAATATTAATCTCAAACGACCCAATTTATCCCCCAAATATAAAGTAGAAAGGGCAGAAGCCATGCAACCTATTTCATATAAAGCAATGACTGCACCTTGAAGAGTAGCGTTTGAATCTGGTTTTGTAGTATCAATGGCTGGGAAGGTTTCTCTAAATGAATCAAGGGTTAAGAGTGACCCCATGACACCTTGATCATACCCAAAAAGAAGAAAACCAACCCCTGCAAGTGTTGAACATGCAAGCCCTAAGGCTTCACCTTGAAGTCCAATAAAACTATATTGTTTACCACTACTAGGTTCTTCCTCTTTCTCAATGCTTTTAGCAGATTCTGAAAGGGACATATCTGTTTATGTTTCAAATTTTAACAATTTGGAAAAATTTCCGATGTATTTATATTACAGTTTTTATAAGCGGCCTTTCATTTAAAACCATTTCTATATAAGGTCATGATGCCTTACTTTTCTGTCCATTATAGTTGCATTCCTAGGTTTGCTACATACATTTAGTTAAAAAAATAAATAAAAAAAAAACATAAACAAAACAACAAAAAAAAAAACAAAACCTTAATTAAGAATATATACTGTTTCCCACTGATACATTTAAGGTCTTGAAATTAGATTGTTGCAACCAAATTATATTTAGAAAAAGGTTTTCGCATCGCTAGCTTGAAATGTAGCCTAATCATGTATATTTATTTAAATCAGTAAGTAGATCGTAGTCCGATCGTAATGTTGGTTATGGACTTAGGCTGTTGTTGGACATTTTTTTTTTCCAGCTGGTATCAATTAACTAATTGTTAAGAATCTATTACA
The DNA here is from genome assembly GCA_030573815.1 of Kurtzmaniella cleridarum. Lineage (NCBI taxonomy): Eukaryota > Fungi > Ascomycota > Pichiomycetes > Serinales > Debaryomycetaceae > Kurtzmaniella > Kurtzmaniella cleridarum. Next base: position 22,187 of record JAJMDQ010000044.1, on the reverse strand, counting down.
TTACACTCGAGCCCTGTACCTGAAAAAAGTGGGGACAATCACGGCTCATGCATATATAAATAAAATATAATTTATTCTTGTAAAATTAGTCGATTACGGCAATTGCTAACAAATACAAACAAGATCAACTAAAACAAAAAATTGGAAAGAAGAGAAATTGGTAATATATATATCATAGCTTTATTATAAAGGCGTGCTAATAATTATGGTGGTAGAATTTGAATTCATAGATGTTCATCAATTTTATGTTGTTCCATTGTGCACCGAAAATATTTCGAGGAAGCTGGTATTTCTCAGTTAATTTCGTCTTACTCCAACATTCGTGCGACATGCAGATGCAGCACTCAAAAGTTTTCAATTCAGTCATGCTCTTGATTTTCCTATTTTGCCAATATTATATGTTGTAATTCTATGAATGCTTTTTATAGTAACACTATATATTTTGAATAAATAGTGGTCTACTTATATTTTGACTACATTTTATTGAAAAAAATATTCAGGTGTATAAAAAAAAAATAAAATAAAACAAAAATCTTGAGTTTGATTTATATCATCAATTAAATTTATTCTATATGCATAATCAAGTGAGTATTAATCAGAGACTCCAAGATGGCTTCATCATATTTATGGTGAACATTTAGGGCTACTTTGAAATAAACTGGGTTTGCTTTGGGATATTCCAATCCCTGAGTGGATGAAAAAAATCCTCAATATCAATAGCAATTATGTGATATTTTGAAAAAAAAAAGACGCGGGTTCTCTATACTTTCTTAATTTCACTTTTCATCTGTTTGTTGTAATTTTTTTTTAGTCCATATTCGATATAATCATGCAAGTATGCTCGTAGAATAACATTTTTAATTATTGTTACATCACTAGATTATATATAAATAAATATTAACATTTTATAAAGTTTTAAACCAGTCTATTTGATACTAAAATATATTATTTCACACCAAAATATTTCATCAAGAGACTTTTCCACAAGGTAATAAAGTGGCTTTATGTCCACTCTAAGTAACTGTTTTTTTTATTTTATTTTTTATAATAACATAAATGTAAAGATGCTACAGTATTTTTGATTCAAAAAGACTAATTAACCTAAGTTAGAATGATCGTTAGTACTAATTTTATATCAAAGGAGAGATTTGAAAACTTATAGAGACTATCTGAATGGGGGGATAAGACAATTTCTAAGAACAAATGACTAATAATGTATTGAATTTTCAAATTTTACAATCGTAAGTAAATCAAAATAAATGCCATTATGCTTACAAATGTATGATTTTGTTTTTCCTAAACAAATAATTGCCAAATGGTTTTAAACCATTACAAGTGATAGATAAAAAAATCACTATTTTCTTAAGGCGAAGCGTGCAACAAAAAAACTGTCAGTTGAGGTAAAGATTTAACAAAGTCAGAAAATTTGCTGCGTAGAATAAGTTTAGTTTTTATTTTTTTATGCCATCTTCATTTAAGTCTTCTATATTAGGACCAACAGATATGAGTTTTCATGATCTATGCACATAACTTGTTGATTACTCTCGCGCTTATATATATGTCTTTTTTAGTTACTCCGTATAATCAGTCACATATTGATAGTAGCACTAAATTGTAATTCACATAATTGAATATAATTATTTGATTATGCGTATGACTTCAAGAGTTGGACTTCTTTACTACTACATATATTATAATAGCGTAGAGATTATTCTTCTTTTGAAATATGCTTATAGATTGTTGCGAACTATCCAAACCGTACATCCTTCAGTACTCACCGAATTTTCTATCAAAAGAAGCTTAATTAATTCTTAAATGAACATAGAACAACAACAAAAAAAAAAAAAAATAAAAAGGCAAAAAGAAAACGACGTAAGCACTTAAAAATCATAACATAGAAGTTGAAAAGTTCAATCATCTATAAACAATGTAACGCTATACTTAATAACTTAGTTACTATATACTACTGCATACAATTTGAAAGGTTTGCAGCCTCCTTATTAAAAAAGCATGATGAATGTAATTTAATTCCTATTATATTAGATCATTCTACCACTTGTATTCGAAAAAGATACTTGCAACTATAAAGTTCTCCAAGGTAATCAATTAGATTAGCTTTCGAAAAAACATATATTGTCACCTCTACTGAAACAATACCCATAAATTAAAAATAAAAAGCTTAAAGTGAACTAAAAATTAGATATTTATTTGATTATCCTTTATTTTACTTTCTCCTGCATCCGAGCACCAATTGTGAACCTACATGCATTGTGCTCTATCAATTGAATAGTTGAATCTACAATGTCATTAGATGTGGAAATGACTAGCTTTATTAGAGATAGGTACCCTTCAGTGGAAGAGGAAGTGGTACAAAATACTATGGTTCTTTATAAAAGGAAAAAAGTCTTTTTACAAGATCTTCGTCACATTGTGAATGTGTTGGCGTTTGTAGTGATTGGCATGATATATTTAAGAGATGCATCTTTACTTCATTTCCTTCTGGTAGCATTCATACAATACTCATTATCCAACCCTTACAAGCCACTTGTGAGCGGTATGCAAGAAAATAGCCGTGAGGTACTTTCAAAATTCATGTTGGTTAATATATTGGGAGTCAATTTAGCATTCCTTACAATACATTTGATATTTGGTGTCGATACAGGCTACAATGAAAAGGGTAAAGCAAAATCTTCAGTGAATAATAATTACAACCATGGAGGATTTATCTTGCAATTTATTGGAGAATCTTATCCAAGTCTGAGATTAGAGGTTGTCTTGTTCGATTTGCTTTTAGTAGCAATTCAAGTAGTATATCACAGCTTAATGTACGTTGTTAATGATTACGATATATTGCTGAAAAATCTCGATAGATTAGATGGCGATGGTTACACTGGGAACGTTAATCTTTTATCCATTGATATCATTCAAAACATGGTTGATGTACTAAGTTTTAAAGTTGTCCCCAATAGCCTTCCGATAACCCAACAAGACCCCCAAGTTGAACCACGAACATCGATGGTAAACCAGGATCTATTAGTATAATTGCATACATTTAAGTAAGAAATATTGTTGATGGGAATGTTGACTGATGAATTGAAACTTTAGCACAATAATATCAATATCTGCGATTGTGAACAGCTCGGAAACAAGAAATTTCCAATAAAGGGAAATACATTAAATACAAAACAAAGATAGTTTTTATAATTGAGTTCCCTTTCTGAACCTATTGAGTTTAATTAAAGGAAAATATGTAATATTCATATCTACATTATATTTTGAGTCAATTAAACACATACATTGAGAACATGGCAGTGAAGTTAAACGGAAAGCAATACTTATCAATATTATATCTGGTACATATAAATCATGAAAATTACCAAAAATTAAGACAAACAAAAAACACACACACACAAAAAAAAAAAAATTAACAAAAAAAGCAAACAAACCAAACCAAACCAAAAAGTTTCACTAAGTTTAAACTAAGAATATATTACCTATTTTCTAAGGAGCCCAAAATTAATAATATTTATCATAATCAATTATATTTGAGTCCGATAATGATATACTGCATATAAACCACCAACTGATTTCCATCGCTTAAATCTTTCTTTTTCCTGTCCCATCGCCTGCACACTGCAAAACAAAAATTTATCCTTCTCCTTGACACCATAACCTCATCATGGGTGCTACAGACGATACATTAGTGGGTATTGAATACAACAGAGTTACCAACACGACTCTGACAGACTTCCCAGGCCATAGAGCAGGTCTGGGTGAATCTGAAGATGAAAACGCATGGGATACTGAAAAATTTAGAGAAACTTTCGACATTGATATTCAGCACATAGATGAAAGAACTGCCAATTTTGATCTTTTGCATATTGATACATCAATAGCTAATGCTTTTAGAAGAATTATGATTGCTGAGGTACCTTCTGTGGCTGCAGAAACTGTTTATGTTTTCAATAACACTTCTGTCATTCAAGATGAAGTGCTTGCTCATCGTATTGGGCTTATCCCATTAAAAGTTGATCCTGATTTATTAACTTGGGTAGATCAAACTGCAGATGAAAAGGATAAATTCACTGATGAAAATACCATAGTATTGACCTTAGACGTTTCTTGTACTCACAACCCTCATGCCCCAGAAGGACTGACTGATCCAAAGGAACTTTACAGAAACAGTCATATTTATGCTAAAGACCTTAAATTCGAACCTCATGGACGTCAAGCAGAATTATTTGCTAAAAACCCAGTTACTCCAACTGATCCTGATATTCTTTTAGCTAAATTACGTCCTGGTCAAGAGATTCTGTTGAGAGCTCATTGTGTTCTTGGTGTTGGTTCTGATCATGCTAAATTTTCACCAGTAGCAACTGCTTCTTATAGATTAATGCCTGTCATTCAAATTCAACAAGATATCACTGGATCTGAAGCATTGAAATTACAAAAATTATTCCCTCTGGGAGTTATTGGCATTGATAACGATGGTAAGGCTTTCGTTAAAGATGCTAGAAAAGATACTGTCCTGAGAGAAGTTTTACGTCACGCTGAATTCAAAGATAAAGTCAAATTGGGGCGTAGAAGAGATCATTTCATTTTCAACGTAGAACTGACTGGTGCTATGCTGCCTCAAGAAATTTTTTTCAAGCTGGTCAGAGTTTTGAAAAATAAGGCAGATTACTTAAGAAACTGTCCAATTGGACAATAAATAGATAGATATAATAAAAGCTGTACGATAATGAGAGATTGTAATATATAAGCTAAGTTAACGAAAACTTTTAAACGTGAAAACAAACGACAAAAAATGAAAGACTTGAAAACTTAACGGCTAAAGCTAAAATTTACATGATAAATTTGACTTAATATTTTGAATTTTTACTATTTTTATTGTTGTTTCTTTTAAGCTCTGAAACTAATGACTTAAACTAATTGCCTTCTCAGACCTTTGAAAAATAATTGCACAACAGTAATTTGCAAGAATGCCATTCCTACCATTAATAAAACTTCAAAAATGGAAAAATAATAAATTCTCAGTTCTGTAGACTTAACAGTGGCTTGATTTCTATTGTTTCTAGTTTTGTAATAACGTAAGGTCTTCTTAAGTCCTTCTAATTGTTCTCCAATTCTTTCAACAGTTGCTTGCATACTTTCAACATGCTCTATTGGCTTTTGATTTGGCTTGTTTGGTAAATCAGCCTTAAAGTTGAACCCAGCTTCATCAAATTGGATATCAAAATCAATAACCTTGTCATGGTAAGTCAGCATGTCATTAGAAAAACAGAACTCGTATTCACCAGCCTTTTCTCCATTAATAAGCAATTCTCCTTGGGATCTTTTGTCTTCTTGAGCAATAACATCTCCATTTGGTCCAGTAATAGTGTAATCAACGTCGGTCGCGCCTCCACTTTGGACAGCGTAATAAAACAGAATTTCAACGTTTGGCTTGGTTGTGAAGATGTAGTAGCACGATCTTTCTCTGGCACCAAGTGTAAAAGTAAGCGTACCCATAGCATAGGTCGCAAGACTTAACATAGTCACTAAAGTTGAAACCAACATGGCTTTTATTTGCAAATGTACTGTGTTTACTTTGATCAAAAACTTTTGAATTTGAAAAAAAGACGTGTCTATATTGTTTGTGCAGGACGACTCGCAGGTGGTAAATCACACTAGCAAATATGTGAAAAGCTAAAGTTTGCGCTCTAAAAATTTATGCCAGTGAGAGTAATTGATAGTGTAGCTAAATTTCAGTTTCAAATGTTACAACTAGATTTGCTTAAGAAAACTACTGAATGTCAATTTCAAGCCATATACTAAAGGTCTACCTAGTAATAGTAATTATAGCTAAAGTAAAGTGGTAGTGTATTTTTTATTTTTAATTTTATATTTAAGTTTATATTTAAATTTATACATTTTTTTGCCCTGTTTATTTTTTTTTTTTAGCCTTTTTTAACTTCTCTTGGGCTCTTTTTCTGTTCTTGAATTACCTCACATTTGGTATAATTACTGCTTAATCTTTCTTCCTTAACCAATTGGGTTTTTCAAATTTCAATTGCATTCCATCAAAAATTCCTCACTTTATATTTTAGAATATCTACATCAATACTCTTGATTTCGTTATATTACTATTTACATATAAACCATGCGTCCTTCTACATCATAACCTACTCTTCTGTTCTTCTTTCTATCTCTGTTAGCTGCACCATATCTGTGTCCAACATTTCCAACTTTTGCTTGCGTGAATTTGAAAAGGGCTCTATCTCCCTTATTTTCCGTGCCGACCACCACTTTATTCATACGAATATGGTCATTTCCATCTTCTTTGAATGTTTGTAAATGCTCCAACATGGTTTGTGCTGGTTCCAACCCGTACACTTTGGCTGCATCAACTGGTCCAAAAGGTTCGGTTTCTGAGATGGTCAAAAATCTTTGATGCAAAGTACGAGATGGTTCTGGAATTTCAGTCAAGTTGTCTGCATTCTTTGGAGGTTGGTACAAAGGAAACATTTTGTACATGACATCAGCAAATCGTTCTAAATCAGGACTGATTTTTTTCTAAATTGTTAGTATACTCGAATCAAAAAGGCAATTATCATTGGAAACAATAACGAATAATAAAAAATAAAAAAAAAACTTTTCACAATTACCATTTTTCCATATTCCATGTTCGATAGGTAGTAAAGAACATTTGTATCGAAATCTATAACATTTTGCTTTTTTTTTCAGAATAAAAATTTGAAACCATGTAGATGTCTTAAAGACTAATCATAATTAACTCATCATAATAACAAAATGTATAATTTTTCAACAAATTCTAACTGCCTTTATATGGAAAAGGAAAAAAAAGTAGTGAATATACATACCAGTTCGGTCCATTTTTTAGTAATGCTATGAAGCTTAACGATAGCATCAATTCTTTCCATTTTGACACCATATTTGTGTGCCGCTTGTTGACTATGCAAACCTCCTTCAATATCCTTAACAATCCTTTCCTTCATTTCATGAGATATCATCACATTAGTAGTACAGTTAGGATTTTCAGGGAAAGGAGCCAATGGGTTACGGGACTTGGTTCTTCTCACGTCAGGATTAACTTGAGTACCATCCGTAATCCCATCTTGAACTATATAACGGGGTTGATGATCTTGCAGTGGATAATAATACTTATTTTTGTAGTATTCCCCCCTCAAATTTTTAGGTCCAAGCCATGCTTTCATATGTCTATTCAAAAAGGAACGATGGTCCTTTTTGAAAGATGTACGAGGATCTAGTACTGGCCTATACCTAGTAGGATATTCCGCCGTCTTCTTGGAGAAGCTCCGCACCGCTTGGATGCTTATTCTCATGCCTTTGAACTCCATTTGGACGATGAAGAAGAAAGAAAAATTGTCGAACTTAAACTATCGAAAGTGTGCAGGCGAAAAAGTTTTTTAATTGTCTTCGTCTTTTTTTTTTTTATTTCCATTTTCATCATTACCTATTTATTTATTTTTTCCTCAATTTTTTGTTCTCCAATCTTTTCTCGTCTTCTTAGTACCTGTATCCAATTTACAGGTTTCGCGATCTCTATTTTTATTATTTATTTATTTGTCTATTTACTATTTAATATTATCATTTTTATAAAACACGTCTCATGGTTGACTTTTACCTTCCCTTGAAAGTCTTAAGGGAACGCCTTTCGCCAACTAAATTAGGCACCAAATCGGATGGTGTTCCCATGAAACGTTCGCTAAATCTGGATGACCCATTTAATGATCAAACATCTGAATCGTCTCACGACAAAAAAAGGCAATTGCATAGCACTAATAATGAAATACACCAAACGAAGTTGGGAAGTCCTTTTATGATAAGCAAACAAGATACTAAATCTAACGGTGCTGATAGCTCTTTTTTGAAGAACTCAAATTTGGAGCGTCAAGCAAAATTACAAAAAAATGAAATCAAGAATAATTCAAATTGCAACTCTATAAATTTAATTACAACTGCATCTGTCTCAAGTCTGAAAGAGAAATCTCGCAGAGAACTCTTTGCTAAAAAGGAAGAACTCCAACAGAAAGTAAAAGATGGGAAATCAACTACTGACATATCTCCAATATCAAATAATGAAGAATCCATGTACGATTATGATGAAGATAATGACATATCTTTGGAAGTATTAGAAGATATGGAAAGACTCGAAACTTTTTTCCCTACTCTTGCTAGTAGTTATAGGCTCATTGATAAAATTGGTGAAGGAACATTTTCCACCGTTTATAAAGCTGAAGCGCTTGATGATTCTATAAAATTAGGATCGGATATTTGGAAATCTCCACCTATCAAAAATAAAAAATCTTCCATCGATGAGTCTACCAAAAAACGCCCCATTGTGGCATTAAAACAAATATATGTAACTTCTTCGCCAAGTCGTATTTACAATGAACTTAAACTATTGTATTTACTAACTGGGAATAGTCACGTTGCTCCGCTTTTAGATGTATTAAGATATCAAGATCAAGTATTGGCTATCATGCCCTATTACCAGCATGCAGACTATCGTGATTTTTATCGTGATCTTCCAATTGCTGGGATTAAAAAATATATGTGGGAACTTTTGCAAGCTCTTTCGTTTGTGCACCTGAAAGATATCATACATAGAGACTTAAAACCTACAAATTTTCTCTATGATCCATTCAAAGGAAAAGGAGTTTTAGTTGACTTTGGTTTGGCAGAAAAAATTGATACAAGTAAAGTTTACCAATCATGTCCCTGTTTAATTCCAAAAGATAAAAGACCAAAACGCGTTCATCATAATAATCATACTATAAGAGCAAGTTATCCCAAGCAAGACCAAAGACCACCAAGACGCGCTAACAGAGCTGGAACTAGAGGCTTTAGAGCCCCAGAAGTTTTGTTCAAGTGTACAAATCAACTGACTAAATTAGATATATGGTCTGCAGGTGTTATTGGATTACTGTTTCTTACTAGAAAATTCCCATTGTTTAATTCTCCTGATGATATTGATGCTCTTCTAGAATTATTTCTTGTATTCGGACTTGAGAAAATGCAACAATGTGCCGAATTGCATGGTTGTGGATTGGAAGTCCAATTACCACATATTAGTCATGGTAATCCGTCTGGTAACTTGGTTTCATTCATAAGTAAATTTTTAAGGTATGAATGGGCAAATGGATCATTCCCTCTGGATTCAGTAGCTTTGGATACTTTAAAGGTTTTGAATAGCGAGGGAACATCATTTGAATTTTCCAATGAATCAACTAAGAAAAATTATCAAGATCATGTTGAAACTCTTGATTTATTGAAAGGGTGTCTTAAAATGAATCCTCAGAAAAGATTACTGGCACTTGAGGCGTTGAAAATGCCTTTATTTTCAGAATTTACTCAAAAAGATGATGAAGTGATTCTTTAAAGAACGCTAGTTAAGACGACAAAGATTAAAACCAGTTTAATTATATACGAAGCTTATTGACTGTATTTTTTTATTTTCTATTGTTTTTCAAATTTAGTCAATAACAACTGATATCATTGTGGTTTTAATTGAATAAAATACATGATGCATAATGCCAATTGAATCTCACTGCAATTGGTATTCTAAACCTATTCAAATTTAGCTATTACATCTAAATACACATTTTTTAAAGGAAGTATAATTATAATTCTTATTGTTAAATTTATTTCTATTAAATATCCCAATCTATACCTGTTAACCATTTTTTATCCATTCTAATATAATACAATTATTCTTTACAATTGACTATTGCTCTATCTTGATTTATATGTGGTGGTGGTGATGATGATGAAGATGATGATGATTGCAGAGCTAATGTATTTTCTTTGGCAATATTAAGTGCCAGTGTCGGAGGATTTTTCGTGTGCGAAATGACTGGCTCAGCTTTAAATTGATTTTGCTCCATTGAATTAATATGTATAGATTTCTTTGGTTGTAATATGGGACGGAAATTAATACTCTGCTGTGGTTTGGAAGAATTTATAAGCTGATCATCATCATTTTTTTCCGGTGCATAATTTTTGATATTTGGTAAGTGCATTTGAGATAAGCCGCTATTAATGAAAGCTGATAATCCTTTTAATTTTACTCCACTGGAATCGATATCATCCTCTTCTTCAGTAATCTCCTCATCGTCAAAAGAATCTTCGTCTATATCTCTATAAAACCTTTTCCTTGATTTTTGTTGCGTGCTAACGGGAGAAGCAATTTTTATCGGTTTATTCCATTTTTTATTTAATCTCAGAATAAGCAGGTGCTGCATATTTGAATTTGGAGTGATTCTAGTATCCTTATCAAAGTCTGGGATCAAATATGGAGGCTGGTTTTGCGGTTGATAATGCAGAGGCAAGCAATCTAAATATCCTAAATCAGCATCTCTACTTTTTTGCATAAGCTCAAATTGTATATCTTTCAGAAATTGATTTTTCTTTTTAAGCAACATCACCGCTCTTGGCAGTGGTGCCAGTTTAGCGCGCTTTTTAATTTCGTTGTTGATCGAGCTTGTGTGCGCATCTTTTCCTTGGTAAGGCAACGACTGGTTTGGTATAAACAGAAAGTCTTCTTTAAATGCAACATATTGTCGTTGATCTGATTCCTCAGATCCACTAGAATAAATGGTTGAGTGAGAATGAGATTGATTCAAGCATTGTGTAAAGGAAGAATTAATATTAGATATCACGGCTGAAGGTGCTGCAGCCACAACGTTATAGTTGTTTGCGATGCCGCCCGCGGACGTCGCTGGGTTGTGTGCCAAGGAATCAATGGTACTATTATTCAGGGTCAAACTGTTGGTTCGAGTTTTAATATAATCATCCAACAGTACTATCAGGTTTCTGGGCAGTCCAAGCAGAACTATTGATGAATTCCGATTTGTTGAGTATAAAGGGTGGGTAGGAGGTTGAGACGATAATCCATTGGTACTTAATGTTGGTACATGCGGTGGTTGAGGGCTCCCCATATGAGTAGAGGATATGAGACGCCGCGATGCTATTCTAGGGCTGTTAGATCCCAGTTTATCAGACAGAAGAGGATCCATATGATGGTTCTTTGTTCAAAAAAGTATTTTGATTTTTTTTAAAAAAAAATGGCTAAAGAGTTCCAGAATAGATAAAAAAAAAAAGAATAATTATAAAAATAATAATTATAATGTAAAGCATTGACAGCATGCACACATCTCATCTCGGATAAAATAGATTAAAAATGATTGAAAACATACTATATATATAGATATAGATATATATTATTAAATGGTATACTATTATCAAATGATATATCATTAAACATAAGCTAGATTTATTGTATGGAATCTTATCTATCTAATTATATATTCAGATATAATCTTATTAAACTACTGGACCATACTATTTTTGAATTAGTACATACATAAAACGCTTTCATTGTTACTATTAATTAGATGCTTCCATCGATTTTTTATTTAAATATTGTGTGCATTGAATAGCTGTTCATATTTAATCTAACAAAAATTGATACATGGAAGTGCGATCCCTGGCTCTCCATATTTGCTAATTTGAGGCGAAAAAATAGTAAATGAAGAGAACGATTCAGAGTTAAAATCAACATCGAATACTGAGGAAAGATAGTGAAAAAATAATACAAGCTTTTTTTATCAAAAAAGAAAAAAAACACTTTCTCAACCCTTTCTTAATTTAGCCAAAATAGGAAATTGGTCTAATATTTTATCAACAACAAAAGCATTCTTTTCATTTGTCAGAAAAGTATGATCAAAAATGTTTATAAGAGAGTGCATTGTTTTTTTTTATTTTATTTTTTTTTTTTTTATCAATCGTTAATTATTTTAATTATAATTTATAATTTGATCCTTTATCGGAGCTAGACTTCATAAGTGAGTTTTGGTCGTAATTAAGAGAAGGTTTATATTCAATTTTTATTTTTTTTTAAAAAGCATACGATCATCCATAAAGAAATAATATTGATGTAAATAATAATAATTATAATAATAATAATATTAATAATAATAATAGTAATAATAATAATAGTAATAATAATAATAGTAATAATAATAATAGTAATAATAATAATAGTAATAATAATAATAGTAATAATAATAATAGTAATAATAATAATAGTAATAATAATAATAGTAATAATAATATATTTAAATATTTAAATATATTATTAGTATTATTATACATTTTATAGTATCTATAAAGCATCAAACACTAATCTGATCATGTACAATAAAGAATATCTAATTTTTCTGAACAGCTTTGATAATCTTATCTCATACACATTATTTTTTTTCTGTCCAATATTACCAAGTTAAGTAACCATTCATTCACTCACTCTTTGATATTGATATTCTCTACTTTCATTATTTCGCAATTCTCGCTAAATTGCAACCCTTTTCTTTGCTGCACATTATCTCAACAACGCACCATAAACTGAGCTCCTACACATATTGTTTCATGCCACAAAAGTTTATTTTATCAGTTGTTGTGGAAACTGTTCATGCTTGTCCTTCAAATTATGGGTATGTAATTATGATAAATCGTGCATAAAATTCATATTCGATGTTTTCAGCTAATATTTAAACGTATTAGTATATCGTCAAACTCAATAAGGCCCAGGCTCCTGGATTGTTTGTTTAAACTTTTTCGGTTTATTTATTTTTTTGTGTGCTAAACAGCTGAAATATATCTAATGTATGAAAAAGCACCTAGGCGTAATTATTATATTTTCCTGAATATACCCTTTTTTTTTTCGCTCTTTCTTATCTTCATTGACCACATTCAAATTTAGTAAACAAAAAAACTAATTTTTATTTTTTCTTTACGATTTCTGTCGGTCCTTTCATATCTTTGCTATGAGCTCCAATTCAAGAGCCATTTCCACTCCCAATAAGCGGAAACATCTGATTCTGGATGCTTTTAGTAATTCATTTCTGGCGTCTCCTAATTTTGACTTTGGTGGCCGATCCTATGTGTTTTCAGGGTCCATCAACTTGGCTCCATCGGTGCAACAAGGTCTTCAAGTTCACGAACAAACTGCCAATTTAGCCAATATCGGGGTGACTGACGACTATGAAAACTCGGACTCTGAAATTAAAACGTCAAGTTTATCTTCAAGCCCTCCCATTGCAATTAATGGCTCCAACAAGCATAGTCAAAAGCCTCAACCATCAAACATTAATTTGCAAAAGCAAGAAAATGAAACATCGCATTTGCTACTGAATTCAAATCAAAATCAATATAAGGCATATATCGAAGAGCAGCCTTGGAATAAAGCTCCTGAACAGTTTCGTAATCCATTTGACATTGAAAGTGCACCTGTAGTACGTGAAGAGCCACAACCATCATGGATTCATAAAACTGTGGTAAAGCCTTTCCAATATTTGCCCGCTGTGTTTCTTGGTACCTTATTAAATATCCTTGATGGTCTTTCCTATGGTATGATTATGTTCCCAATCTCAGAAGCTGTATTTGCAAACTTGGCCCCTGATGGGCTATCGATGTTTTATATCTCCACAATTGTATCTCAATTAGTCTTTTCATTCGGTGGTTCCGGTTTTGAAGCAGGTATTGGTTCTGAAATGATTGAAGTGACCCCTTTTTTCCATTCTATGGCGCTTCTGATTGCCTCCCAATTAAGTGATGATGATGAAATTCTAGCTACAACAATTGTGACCTATGCTATTAGTTCTATGGTCACTGGTTTAACATTCTATATCTTGGGTAAATGTCGTCTTGGGTCCTTGGTTGGATTTTTCCCTCGACACATTCTTGTTGGCTGTATTGGTGGTGTTGGCTATTTTTTAATTGTTACTGGTATTGAAGTAAGTTCACGGCTTGAAGGTGGGTTTCTTTATAATTTAGACACTTTCCAATACTTATTTACCTTGAATCCATTTTTACAATGGACATTCCCTTTAATACTTGCTGCTATCTTGGTAATATTACAACACAAAATTAAAAACTCATTACTTGTTCCTATTTATTTCATTGTTGTATTTGCTATATTTCATTTGGCAATATTTTTCGTTCCACAATGGCTGTTACAATCAGCAAGAGATTTTGGTTGGGTCTTCCCAGCTGTTCAAGACAATAAACCATGGTATGGATTTTATCTGCTCTATAAATTTGGTAAAGTTGATTGGTGGTGTGTTACTAAAGAAATACCTTCAATGTTTGCATTAACATTTTTTGGTATATTACATGTTCCAATTAATGTTCCAGCATTGGCAGTCTCTTTGGGTATGGACGAATTTGACGTTGATAGGGAACTCGTGGCTCATGGATATTCCAATTTTATCCTGGGTATGATAGGTTCAATTCAAAACTATTTAGTTTATACTAATTCTTTATTATTTGTAAGGGCTGGAGCAGATGACCGTCTAGCTGGTATCTTACTTGCTGTTGCCACTGCTGCTGTTATGGTAGCCGGTCCTGTGGTTATTGGGTACATCCCCGTATGTGTGGTCGGAGCACTTATCTATCTTTTAGGTTACGAACTTCTCAAAGAAGCATTACACGACACTTGGGGTAGACTCAAGAGTATTGAATACCTGACAGTGGTAATCATAGTTGTGGTAATGGGTGCTTGGGACTTTGTTTATGGTGTTTTAGTGGGAATTCTCTTGGCCTGCTTATCATTTGTTGTTGAAGCCGCAAGGAGACCCATTATTCAAGGTGTTTATACAGGTGTTGTTGCACGACTGACAGTATTAAGACACCCTAAACAACAAGATTTTCTTAAAGATGTTGGAGACCAAATATGTGTTGTTAAACTTCAAGGTCCAGTCTTTTTCGGTCTGATTGGAGGAGCAGAAGAATCCATTCGAGCACAATTTGATGAAAAGAAAAGACGTACACCTATAAAATATCTTATTTTAGATATGAAAGGTGTGGTTTCCATTGATTTTTCAGCAGCAGAAGGGTTTAAAAGAGTTTTAAATTTGGCAGAAGAAAAAGGAACTCAACTTATAATTTCGCTGGTTAATGATAATGAAGAAATTGTTGGAGCATTAAAAGATGCGGGTCTTTGGGATGGCGATCGCAAATTGCCAGTTGAACTTTTTCTGACTCTTAACAATGCTTTGGAATGGTGTGAAAATAGATTTCTTCAAACGTATAAAAATGTGAGAAGGCAACACAAATTGATATTACCAATGGATACAGCTGCCGAGGTTTCCCCTCTGTGTAAAAGCCCTTCTTTTAGAGGAGGAAACTCAATTAATAGAGCTTCATCCATGGCACAGGCGTTAGATACGTCACTTGGTACTCCAAGAACTACACAACTTCTCCAAGCTGCTACAAGAACTGCTAAAGATGAACAAAGAATTCAAAGTCGCTATTATACTTCAACCGATACTTCATTTAAAAAACAACCATTACCATTAATCATGACGATTTTTCTGGGAGGTCTTTCATCCAAAAATGAAAGTTTTTGGCTGGAAATTGCGGAATATTTTGAAAAAGAACAAATTCCTGCCGGCGTTCAATTCTACGATACTTCTAAAGATACTCCAAAACTTTTCTTGGTAGAATCTGGTTTAATTAGACTGATTCTTAAATTTCATAATGGTGAGAGAGAGTTCCATGCACTGATACTTCCATTAACTGCATTTGGTGAATTGCTGGAATCTTCTAATCATGTTCAACTGACATACACTACCGTAACTAATCTGATTGTCTGGAAGTTATCCGAAGAAAGTCTTCATCAATTAATTAAAAAACCTGACGGAGCATCTTTTATTAATGAATTGCTACATATCCAAAATAAATTAACCAAGGAAAGATTCGACCTGTTCACGGCTAATTTGGTTATAAGTGCATAATAGAGAGTATATTTATTCACAAGACATATAAGTAGTTTAATAATACTAAACCGATATCTTTTTATTTATTTATTTATTTATTTATTTATTTATTTATTTATTTATTTATTTATTTATTTATTTATTTATTTATTTATTTATTTATATATTATTTTTCTGTGAATACTATTGATAACCTGAATGCATATTCTAATCAATTTTCGGTAATTCTCAAATCACAAAATTCGCCTGAGTGGCAAATTCATGGAGATCGTAAAAATCTTAGCATCACTCCCATCGTTTAAGCAAAGGTAAAAAATAAAAAACAAAGTAAAATATTTGGTGGAAGGGCGTGGTATACTCTATGCAAGATTTAATTAATCTTCCGCTCATTTAATTCTGTATATCTATAGTAGAGTAATTTATTTCATTCCTGTATGTAGTATCACATACACACACCTTGTACAGTCATACTTTTGTTTTACCCCTTACTATTAGCAACCATTCTTAATATTTTGATATAATCAATCATCACAACCAACTTTTGGACATTATTTATTTCAAATGGTTTCTTTTACACGTATATTATCACTCAGTGCATTTGCTTCGCAAGCCTTCTCTCTTTCACTCACTCCTCGTTGGATTGATGCTGCAATTGATGTGTTTAATGGGGAAAAGACTTTACAGAAGCAACTTATTAATGTATTCCCAGGAGTTCCAAATGGAGATGAGAAACCAGTACCAGGTGACCTGCCAGTGGTTCAATGTGAAGCTCATTCCCCTCAAATCTTAAATCTTTACCAATTGACAGTTGATCCAAACCCCCCAGTTAGAGGTGCTAACTTGACTTTCACTGCAGAGGGATATCTCCTGCAGACAATTGAAGAAGGAGCTTACGTTGAAGTTGATGTCCGATACGGCTACATCAAACTCCTTCACCAAACTTTTGACCTTTGTCTGGAAGTCACTAAAGTAGGCATGGAATGCCCAATAAAGAAAGGTCCTCAATCGATTCTGAAAGAAGTTGAAATTCCGGCTGAAGTTCCTCCAGGAAAATATTTTGTTAATGCTAAAGCCTATACAAAAGATGATGAATTCATTACTTGCTTGAATGCAGTAGTTGAGTTCCCACCAGTATAATTTAGTTTTGAGCTCATATTGTTCATATTGTTCATCATGGATTATTGTATAATTCTAATTAAATATATATATACAATGTTTTAAATTTTTTTACTCAAACTACATAATAACAGTACAATCTATTTGTAAGTTTTAATTATTCGAACAGAATGACCGATCAAGTGTAATAAAGATGTATAAGTAGTAGGATGGGAGTATTATTATTGTTTAGTATTAATTTAAATGAACTGGTTTGAATTAATTATAATCTGTTCATTTAAAAAGTAATTTATAAATATAGAAATCATTGGAATAAAAAAAAAATTGTTAAAAAAAATAAGCTTGACAACGAAAAATTAAAGCCTTGTTAAAGATGTTAAAAAGATTATTCTTTCAAAACCTTTATCATCCCTTTATCTTGATGTCAAACGCATAATTGTAATATTTTTAATTATTTTGAACTAAAGAGCCTGTTGCTTTGATACAAGACCGCATGGAAGGGGGGATTCAAAAAGATATTTTGTTTCTAAATTCCAAAACAAACACGCATCTTAAGAAACGTATCGACATATTAAATTGATGTATAGTTGTAAGATATAGGGAAAAATGAAAAATAAAAAATAAATACTATTAACTTAAATTTAAAAATCCAGATCTAAGTTCTTTCATTTCTCAACTGTACTGCCACAGTACATGATGATGATGACAATACATTTGAGTAATTAAAGATATTTTGATGCCAAATGTAGCGGTTTTAGTAAGTGCTAATGTAAGGTATATGCATATCAGCTTAAATATACCAGAATTTTGATTCATCCAAGAATTTGCAGGAATTCGAAATTGTTGCAATGAAACAATTGAGAGCTAAAGACAAGGGTCTTACTTGTACTTTCTTTTTTTTTTTTGATCTCTATTTTTTCATTTTCTTTTTTCTTCTTTTTTTCGCTTTTTTAAATGTCATATGCATTGTAATAATAGTTTCAACTAATTAACTGATATAAACTCAATTTCAATTAATTCATATGTATAAATTTGCGTATAAGCTATGGATCAGGTAAAGTTTTTCATTACACTTATAATAAATTTTAAATTAATTTACCGTGTTAGTTTGTTAATCTATATATTACTAAACTTAGTCAATTGAATTATTAGCCTTTCTCTTAGCAACCGAAAAATTAAAAAAAAAATGATACTTACGTGAAAAGATTCAATCCTTCTTTGAAAGTGACTAAGGTTCGTTTAATTAGAGAATTTCATGTTTTTTTTTATTTTTTTGTATTTTTTTTTAAAAAATAAAAAGCTATCATTTGATTTTTTTTTTCTTAGTTTCACTTTGTTGGAAATCCAAGTAACTAATAAACTCGGGCGATATATTTCAATTATCTCTTCTATTTGAGATTACGTGAATATATTATATACTTTATAAATATGGTACAAGTCAAATAATTACAAAGTAAGAAAGAATATTAAATGGATCATTTCTCATCATGTCTTATCTGATGATGCAAATAACCCAAATAAAATAATCATAAGAAAATAAAACAAAAAGCATGATTCAAAATATTATGACATAGGTAAAACTGTTCCCTGTTAGACAATCGAATAAAATTCTTTGTTTGAAAAAAAAAATATTTATATAGTATTTATAATAGAAAACAAAAAAATTGTAAACTCAACAATAAAAAGGCTAATTAATTCAGTCCACTTGGTGAACTATCGCATCAAAAATTGACAAGATCGACTTTTCAAAAAAAAAATATTATTTATGAAAATCCCTACTTTAGAAACTCTGTTATGTACAATCTGATGCACTTACTCCAGAACAAGCCCTTCATGTATAATTTATTCTTAATACTAATATTGGATCCTTAAAGTTTTATTTTTTAGCGTTTTTAGAGAGAATTCTTGAATAGTTTATTAATGCATTCTTCCTGCTCTTTGCACTACATTAGGAAACTTTTTTAAAAAAGTTTTGCGCGTACAAATTATTTTATAACTATTGTTATTTTCTCCTATTACTACAGCAACCTACTTATTTTTATCCTGTCATCATTTGAGAAGATTTTGGGGGCTAAAAAAAAATCAAAACAACACCTTCTCATATACCTTTAATTTGTAGTTAAAAAGAACAACAAATATACCTATTATTGGTATGGACCTAGCGGATACTAATAAAAAACTCCTGGAGATCGAAAGAAAGATCCTGCAGGTGCTGGATACTCTGGCGAGTGTATATCTGGCTCTGCTGGTTATAATAGATCCTCACCATTCTTCCAACGCCTCCTCTGTTTTACAGTATATTAAAGGAGAAGATTTTAATGACGACTTATATGAACAAATAGCCTCAAGATCACAAAATAATAATGATGATGATGATTATGGAATATATTATGAAGATTACGACGAAGATTATTTGCCACTGCCGCCTAGGCTGCCTCCACGAGAAATCGATCCTGAAAGACATTATGGTATGTATGAGTTTAGTGGACCAGATCCACTGCATTGTACTTTAGAAAGAGATGAACCTGTTTATTTGCTTAATGATGATGATAACTATTGGTGGCTCATCAGGAAACTTTCAAAAGAAGAGAAGCCTATAGGATCCCCCGATGATCCAGAAGATGGGAAGATTGGCTTTGTACCTGCGGAATGCTTAGAGACTTATGCTGAAAGGTTGGCACGTTTGAACTGCTTCAAAAATGAAGAATTAGAGAAAGAAGAAATTAAAGAGCCTTATACAGTTGCAAAAACTGATAAGAAACCAAAGAAAGTGGTCAAATTTGAAGATGTTGATGAAATTGAAGAAGTTTCCTTTAGATACATGGATAACAATTATGATCATTACGATAATGATTTTGATGATAAAAATGATAAGATTAGCATATTACATGGTCCAGAAAAAAATTTCAAGTTTGAAGATATTTCAGAGAATAAAATTGATGAACTCGGAGGAATAAGCAGACCCATAGTAGTCATGGATCAACTGGATGAAGATGATGAAGTTGACGAATGTGAGATTCCAAGACAAGCATTCCCAAACCAAATGTTTAGTATGGGGTTATTGAATGTGCCTCGTCCAGCCAAAAATCCAAATAGTGGTGCAAATCTGGAAGTACTTAGTGAAATATACTCTGAAAGAGAATTAGTGTTAGAGAAAAGGAAAAAGAGTTCATCACCAGTTAATGAAATAGATGAAAACGAAAGTGAGCATTTAACGTCAAGTGAAATTAATATTAAGTCTGAAGAGGTTTTACATGAATCTATTCTTGAACAGTTATCATCCCAAGAAACACATAGCATGCCTTCAAAATCAAATTTACATTCTAAACTTGAATCACAAAATAAAAACTTTCAAAATGGAAATGATTCAAACGTATCATTAAATAAAGTGGAGGAATTTCTTGAAAAACTTCAACTTGCAGAGCCCGATAGTAGTATTACAAATTCCACCGATGCATATGATGAAGATATCAAATTTGAGTTGCCACCCGAAAGAATTTCAAATAGAGTAAGGAGTGTTCTGCGAAGTTCGGAATTGCAAAAATCTTTAGATAAATTACTACAAACACCAGAAATGAATGAATTCAATGGATATTTTGAAACACCAACAAATGAAATCTTTAATAATGATACATTTGATTCTAATAACGAATCGTCTACATCGATGATCAATAGTTCATTGTCAAATGTATCATCTGCGCATATTAAATCACTGCGGGGACCAGCAGATCCACCCACTCCAAGTGTTAGAAAAATATCAGATCTTACTAGGAAAAAGAGGAAAAAGAAGCGAAAAGATTCACCCAGGTTTCAAGCGGATCATTTGTCTATAGGCTCAATTTCTCCTGACGCAAGTGCTGCACTTTCTGGATGGGGTTCAAGGGCATCTTCAGATCTGTTTAGAAGACTGGAAATTATGGACAAATTAAATCAAATGACAGCTGACATTCAAGAGCAATTTGGTCTTTTCGATGAAATTGCAAATGATAACCCCACTCAATTTGTTGAAATTCCTGCTCCTGCTTCTGAAGAAATAAAAGAACGAGAAATCCACACGACTCAAAACTCTGAAAATTCCAATGGTTTAGAATGTGAATTAAATTTCACGCTGCATGATGATCTTTCTGATACTCTGTTAAGTAGTACAGTACGCAGAAGTACAGTGGATGTCAACATTGATAATGCTGATGGTGACACTCCATTGACTAGTACTGCGCTGCTTGTTGATAAAAGAGAACGATCAATTCTGGACATGTTTGTCCCAATTCTAGGTAAATTTGATGAACTTGCTGAAAAATTGGCTGAATTAAACAGCATGGTCTAGTTAGCATATTTCAATATGTTTAAGCATCACATATTTAACGCTGTATTATAGTACTTCAAATGAAATTACTCATTCATATATTAAAATTCTCTTGTAGTATGAACTAAAATTAATTCACATAAAAAAATTCTGATAAGACGTATCATAAGGGTTCTTTTTTTTTGAGTAGTAGCTTGCTACAGACTATTTATTTTTTTTTCGTATATATTGCAAGAGATCTTTTTAAAAAAAGGTTTCCTGCTGTTTCTGGGCTTGGTAATCGATCCATCGTATACTTTGTCGTTAATTTTTATTTGTTACAAACCTCAATTTTACATGTTTTTCTTTTTTTTTTTTTTTTCTTCTGGCTAACTTTTTTTTGTAAATTTCTATCACTGCTGTTTAAGAAAAATCATCTCAAGCCGTTCATGTGGACCCCAGATCGTGCGGCGTTAGAGCAGCTAGCTCAAATATTCAAAGGGACTTTTTCCAGCTCTTTGAAGCAAAGACAAGAAGCATCTGAAGCTCTTGCTGAAGCAAAATTACAACCTCAATTTGAAAGTTATTTACTTGCTCTTTTGGTTAGCGAAGATACTGGTATTGCTGCCAATGTTAGAGCCAGTGCAGGTATAATGTTGAAAAACAATATTCAGAGGGG
The DNA here is from genome assembly GCA_030573815.1 of Kurtzmaniella cleridarum. Taxonomy (NCBI): domain Eukaryota; kingdom Fungi; phylum Ascomycota; class Pichiomycetes; order Serinales; family Debaryomycetaceae; genus Kurtzmaniella; species Kurtzmaniella cleridarum. The sequence continues at coordinate 307 of JAJMDQ010000044.1, read as the reverse complement.
TAAAGATGTTGAAAGATCTTATGTCATGGATAATATTTTCCATGGATTGGTTCTGCCTCATGATCTTGTAAGAAATATAACTGGGAATGTGATCACTACCTTGTTTTCTAAATATGGTGTCGATAAGTGGCCCAATTCATTAGAGCAATTGGTTAAATTGGCAAGTACAGATGGAGAAGGTGCTATTGGTGCTGCGGGTGCTCTTTCTAAAGTTTGTGAAGATTCGGCCACTATTTTAGATGGAACACATGGCACTTTGCATAATGGATCCCCAGTTTCTGCATCACTTGTACCTCAGCTTATTCTA
>JAJMDQ010000043.1:0-73687 GCA_030573815.1 Kurtzmaniella cleridarum | reverse complement strand
AGCAGCATCAGTAGCAACACGAACTTCTGCAATTGGATCACCTAATTGTTGAAGTAATAATGGTAAAGCCTCAAGGAAATAAGGTTCAAAATATTTTCCAAGTGCTTGGGAAAGACATTCAAATGCAAATGCAACCCCTTCTCTCTTTTTAGGATTTTTACGATCATCTGCAGCTGATGATAATTCTCTCAAGATTTCAAAATCACTCAATGCCTTCAATCCTGATCCTTTAACCAAGCCTGCCAAACCGTAAGCAGCACCTCGACGAGATGCATACGATTTTCCATCAAAAAGTTTTTCAAACAAAATTTCAATGTAATGGGATAATTCTACCTTAGGAGCCAAAGGAGCGATACAAGTAGAAATAGAGTACTGCACATCTTCAGATGGAGTGTCAAGAGTATTTATCATTAATTCAACAACCTTGGAAAGGCGTGGATCGGAGCTTTTCAAATGACTTACTAAAGAACCATAAAGAACGATGGTAGATTCTTTTATTCTATCTTCTTCTCTTGAATTAGTGCTAGATGCTAAGCATCTTTCAAATATTGGTATAAGTTCTTCCATCATTTCCGCACCATGCTTTCTAATAGCATTCAAACCTGCTTCTTGGAGCTTTTGACGAACTTGTTCTTCCTGATCTGCAACTGCGGGTCCTTCAATTAAGAAAGAGACCAAAAGCTTGACATCGTCTGGAACAATTTCATTCAATGCTAAAGCAACTGTAGATCTGTTTTCCCAGCGATCCTTTATTTGGTCTGTTTTAATTTCAAGTCCAAATTCATCATATTGCTTAGCAGGAGGTTTCTCCATAAGCCAGTAGTGATCGATCAACGGTTGAATTTCACCATTGGCTATAGTTTGAATTGCCTTACCAATACTTAACCTTACACCGTAATCAGTATTGTTAGCAAACTCAAGAAGCTCTTCAACTGTTGGAGGAGTAAAGCCACCTTCTTCCCAGATTTCTTCGGCAAGTTCAGAACAGTTTTCTGAGTTGTCAAATTTACAAATATACAACTCAGGTGCTTTACCACCTTCAAAGGTAAATTCTGAGTCTAAAGCTTCTAAGATTGCATTTCTTACGAACAGATTATGCAATAAGAGACCATCGTATAAGACTTGAAGATCATTGTCCGAAATATTATCAGCAATAGCTTGACAAATTGCAATGAATTGAGATTTAACCGTTTTCGATCTTGCTGGGAAATTCATCAATATAAGCAATTGACGTAAAATATTTGTACGTGGAATAACAGGGTCTTCAAAATATTCAGCACAGAACTCGAGGGTTTCCATTAAGTATTCAAACAAGTAGTCATCATATTCCTCTCCTTGGTCTTCAGAATTGGAAACTGGTTTCTTTTTCTTGTCAGTTTTGTTGAACTTGATATCACGTTCTAAAATTTTTTCGAACAATGGCACTGCGTAAATTAATCGTAATTTATCATCTTCAGGGTGTGCTTTAATAGAAAAATTGTGACGAACATAATGACCGGCAGTGTTCAAACCCTTGAGAAGAGATTCTAAAGGTTCAGCGTTGCTAAATCTTGATTTTACTTCATAAGCATTCAATATTGAGGCTCCGATTAACTCAGGGCGTGGTTGATCGTCATCTTTCATCCAACTTAAAGCAATATATGAATCAATTGGAGCATCCCCAAGAATTCCAGTATATTTCTGAGAACAAAGAAGCATGCATCTCACAGCAGTGACATACCAGATAAGTTTTCCATTATCAACAGTTTTACCATCTTTATGTAATTGATTTACAATGTCAATAGCTCTAATTGCCTTTTGGCGAGCTACTTTGATTTTAGATCTTATTTCAGACTCCTTTTTCAATTGTTCATTAATTAAAGATTGTTCTTCTTTAGTATAGTTTTTTTGAAGTTTTCCTTTGCTTGCTAATTCCTTTCTAACACTTTCTTCCCATTTCCTTGTCTCGTAGTCTTTGGTATTTTTGTTTTCAACATTTGATTTCTTTATAGGGTTGATAACTAATTCGCCCTCTGGAGCATTAAAGATTTGGATCGAGAGATCGTCAAATGTTAGGTTTTCAGGAGCCGTTGCCGACTCAATATAGGAAGCTAACTTAGGTGCAACGATTTCAGGTTGCACAAACGACGCAAGTGAAAGAGACTTGATAGTGGCGTTATAAAGTGAAGAGTCGGGGCTTTCATTAAGACATTCCTCGATGATCTTATCTGCATTTTCTGCTATGATCTTACCTGCATCCACGTTTATTCTTTGACAAAAGCCTGTCCACCCTCCTGTCACTGGAATATAATTGCATGCAATTAATAAGTCAAGTGCAAGTTTCTCGTCTCCCAGTTTACTAATTTGTGAAATCACTGGACTTAAGAACTTAACTTCTATATCTTTATTATTTCTCAATTCTTCGTAAATAGCAGAAACTAAGCAACTTGTTTCGTGTTCCTCAATCAAAGAAAGAGCAAGACGTCTAGCACTTACAGAGAAATGATTCAGACATGTATACAACCATGCATTACCATATGCAATAGTAGTGAATTGATCTGGAACTGCGTCTAAAGCTCTAACAAACCAAATTTGTTCTTCGTTGGTGGAAAGTTTTGCATAAATAGTTGGACTAGTAAGAATTGCATATTTGCCAGATTCAGCATTAATCGCACTAGGTAAAATATTTTGGAATTGTTGCATAATTTCTTCATTATTCCAAAGGTTTGCCAATTTCCCAATTGCTAAAGTGACGTAAGCAGTCACTATACCTTTATTAGTGACTGTTGGTAATGGAGATGCAATTGCTTCTTGGGTGCTTTTCAATAAAGATGGATAAATTTTATTCAATGCAGAAATTAAATTTGAAGAATGAGTAATGTTAGCTTGAAATAAATAATTACCTAATTCGATAGCCCAAAATCTTCTAAGATTAAGTTTTTTATCACTAATTCCGGTTAAAATCGATTTCAACTCAATATCTTGACCTAAAGATAATAAACCAATAGCATGAAACATATAAACACTCACATAAGACTCTAATGAAATTTCATTTTGATCTTTTTCAACTATAGGTGTGAGAGCTTTGAGAATTAATGAGGAGCATTCAATGTCTACAGGAATAGAATTTAAAGCCTTGGCAAAGACAACTTTTTGGTCTAAATTGGTAATTGATTTGTTAGCCGTTAACAATAAGTTAACAGTATCTTTGTCACTTTTCAAATGTTGCAGAACTTTAACAAAGCAATTTAATGCTCCATTCCTTGTGGTATCTTTCGATGACTTGAAAGCTGAAATAAATTGCAGGGCTAATTTCGAAGTAGCAAAAAATGATCCAACGTTACATGTCTCCGGATTTAAAAATTCATAGAAATTTGGTAATAAGGAAAATACATAATCTGGGGATCTAAGGTTAGCCTTTTCCAAATTAGGTAAGATCAATTCGACAAATTCTTTTTCAGTTAATTTATGAATAAAATTCCCCATTACATTAAAGTAGCTTTGAGGGAACGGGTTTTTAGTAAGTAAGATTTGTTCACCAAAGAAATTTAAAATTTTCTTCTTGTCCAATTTCGAAGAAATAGAAGGTTTAGTAGTAGATAATTTTTCGATAGCATTATCTAAAACACCTAAAAGTAAAATTGAAACTCTTGGCAGACTGGTTTTTTGAGTCAATATTCCAATATATTTCTCTGGTAAATTATCATCAATGGTAAATATTTTCACTAAGCACAGTTTAACTTTAGAAATAGCCGAGTTATAAAGTCTCAAGTTTTGGGAATTCGACCGAATGTGCTCAACTTCATTTACATAAGAAGCACTAATAATTTTTTCGAGTAAGTTACCTTGAGCAATTACCATTTCTTCGGAAACAGAATTGTTCAAAGACGAATATTGAATAAATTCGTTTATCCAAGTTAAAAGAGTTTGAAAATTTGAGACTGCAACTGCTTTAGTAGTCTTGGATTGAGTCGATATAAATTTGACAAATCCATTTAAATAAGTTGAATCCAACTGAATAAAAATCTTCAATATACTTATAACAATATTTCTAGAGGCATCGTCTTGGTAATAATTGAATGTATTCAAAAGCTGATGAGCAACCGATGGGAGGTCTTCTTTCGGGACTTTATTGGATTGCAAGAGGTCTGCAAAATCTTTCAATGTGGAAGTTCGAGTGGTGACCGAAGAAGATTTTATATTAATGCTGAACTTAGGACTCAATTGAGCCCACAGATCATCCACTTCTTCTGACATACTTTGTTATTTAAAATAAATTTAAAATTGGCAAATGGATATTTTTATGTCAGTTCAATTTTGACTAAAAGCCATGAGAAAATCTTTCAGATTCTGAAGTCGTGCTTATGTAAAAGATCGACCTTAGTATTGTAGTTTTATTTTGGATTTTTACTTAGATGCATTGACTAAGTGAGGGTTTGCTAAATATTGGTTACCCGGATCACTAAGTGAAGTATATAAAGCTACGAAAACTTAAAGGTTTTTAGTTCCTTATCAACTATAACAGTCGATGAGGAAAGGCTACAGTTAACTCATCCAAATTTGCCAGTTTATACTAGCGAACATGAAGAGGACATCACGGTCACTCACCACATTTAGTGATGTTTAGGATTATCTGAGGCTGTATCGTTGATCAATTTTTATAGATTCTATATTTCATGCTAGTGAGAATGTCACTGTTTCTTTTTTTCTTCTTTTCTTGTGTGTGTGTGTGTTGTGTGAAGCATATTTTAATTTTTCTTCCGTTGTATCGTACGCTTTCTTTTCTTAGTAAGTCAGTTCTAAATGCGTTTAATACTAAAGGTACACGACACCGTTTCAAGATAATTTGTTTCAATTAAGTTTCTAATTTTTATCTATTTTACATATACATATGTTTTTTTAAAAAAAGGTTCTAACTGAACGCTCAAATACGATTGTTTATTGTTTATAAGCCCATGATAGATTTAAATAAGTTAGGCGCTTATAAATTACTTAAAATGGTATGTGTGTGTTCATTGTCATTTAATTACTGGTGTCGTTTGATTTTTCGCTCATTCAATAAATAAGTAGTTTTATTTTTCCTCTATTTTGTTCAGATATTTATTTGCATATTCGTTTTCTCAATTCTGGTACGATGTCAATTGAAACGAATGAGCTTTACTTATACGAGATGAAATTTTTCTGAAATTGCAAATTTACAATTTAGGAAATTAAATATGAAGAGGGATAAAATCATGATTCTACAAATATATCTTATTGGTCATGTTTGTCATTAAATTGTCTGTAAAATAAATACCTTTTGTGCCATTCCTTTCCTTTCCTTTATTCTCCATGTTTAAAACAACATCTGTTCCCATATCTACAAGATCCATATTTAGTCCAATTTGCGCAGGGCTTTGATCTCCATTTTGGTGGTCTATCCACTTTTTTCAACTCTCCAAGACCATGTGCAAATTGGCACTTTGTGCCATAAGGACAGACGCCCATCTTTCCAAACAGAGCACACAATTCGGTTTTATACAATTGTGTATTTACTGGTTGATGTTTATTCTTCGAATGGTGATGATCGGATGTGGGAGATTGGGGTGTATGTTTGTTATTATTACTGTTATTAATATTATGTTGTTGTTGTTGTAGTTGTAGTTGTTGAGAATGTTGCTGTTGTTGTTGATTTCTTTGTTGTTCGATTTCAAGGTCAAATATATCATCTATTTTGTCTGAAAAATTGGACCCTTTTCTTGGAAACGCATTCAATTCATTAGCCAAATTATTTGGCAATAAGCAATTGAAGTCCATTGAATTTTCATAAATTGAATCATTCCACATGGGAGGAAGCTGAACCTGCTGTTGGGATTGGAATAATGTTGTCATTTGAACGTCAGTCATCTGTTTAAGTTGTCTTGGTAAAGACATATCCATCATAGCATTTTGATGTGAATCTTCTTGCCAAAGATCTGGTAAGAGGTCCGCGTCCAGTTGCAGCAGTATCAGCAGCCGAAATGACAGACCTGACAGGGTTTGTGACTGAGCCGAGCAAAAATATTTCGAGTCAAGAGGGATGGTTTGAAGTTGTGTTTGATGTTGAAGCATCATTTGTGTCGTTGAAGTCGTTAAATTTGAAGAATTCCCAAAATTTTAGAATTAGTATGGAACAAATAAAGTGGTTAAGTATTTCTTTGTTCAACAGTGACAGGAATAAAAAATTTAATATCCAACCATAAAAGAATTAGAATATAAATTTTTTATGTTTAAAAATAACTTTCAGTAGATCTTAAACGTTTAAAAATCGTTAAAATAAATCCTTACGTAAACTGGACTTATTCTTATATTTATATTGAGATACGGTTAAGGATGTTGGTGGGCTCATCTGCATGCTATTTTTCATTGAGTGCGGCTTTGGTGGTTGGGTGATTGTTCCGCATCGGACAAATAAATAAATCTACCCATTTAAATATCACCCTATCTTAACCGAGAAAAACGATTGTTCACTTGTCATAAAACAAATACTCACAATATAGCATGACTTTCATAATAATTTTCTAAACTAATTCCTAAAAATGGTTTGTTGATTTCAACCAATTTTAACTAATTTCAAACAAACATTTGAAATTAGTTTAATATGAGATTACCCCCATTTCCTAGTTTGCATCACCAAAACTTTCTTTAAAAGTTTCTTCTCTCACTTTAGTACATAACCTCTTATTCTTCTGGCATTGTTTGTTTGTTTTTTGCTTTTTTGCTTTTTTGCTTTTTTGCTTTTTTGCTTTTTTGCTTTTTTTTGCTTTTTTTGCTTTTTTGCTTCTTTGCTTTCTCAATTTTTTGTGTATAATAGAAATAAATCTCCTCTCTCTTTTTACTCCTCTAAATCCCCTCCCCTTATTACTATGCAAGGAGTGGAGAATTAAGAAATGGCCATGTTTGGTGTGTATATAAAGGTAGAAGATTTTACTCCCCTCTAATTTACGTGCACCACTCACAAATTCAATTTCTGGTATCATTCAAAAATCAAATGCAAGACTTCAAATTTCAGCGAATGTTCCATATATTGTTTGAAATTTAAAAAACATTGAAGATCAAATTAGTATCAGGTTGCTGAGAAGATGAAAATGAAATTTAAAAGCAAGTAATAAAAAATGAGCAAGACCGTTTACAGATCTATAAAAAGGAATTTCAGATCAGGTTTTGCTACTATATTTCTTCCTTAAGTTGAGAGCTTTGATAAAGGTTAAAATGTCACCTTAAGTATTAGAGCTAAGTATTTGGTATTATGTAATTAAAGTTAGTTGATTTTTAGTTCTTGTTATAGTATAAATTACTTTCATCGTATATTTCAAATCCAAAGCTAAATTTAACTATTTGGTCGGCAATATCTTAAATATTACTTTATGTATTTTAAACGATTGGTAGCAAATATCTTCAAATATAGTCAATTATCTTCAAATATAGTTCAATGCTTTTTTATTGTCAATTTTGCTCCACTTTTTTTTTTGGTTTTTGTTGTGCTTTGTATCTCCCCACAAAAACATTATTTCCCCCCATATTTTAACTTTGTGATCTAATCAACAGAAAACGTACTTTAAGATTAATTGCTAAAAACATTCTTTTTTCTTGTGGCGTTAAGTGAAGAATCTGTATTGTTTTATTCGGAGTTTAAAATTGGAGTGGCGATCCTAAATTTGGTAGCATTGAATTAATTCTATTTCGTATAATCGGTTCTGCTTAAATATTCAAAAAAATATTAACTCCTAGAAATCATTTAAAATTTTAGTTTTCCATATTCATGATGTAATACTTGATAGATTTATGAAATTCATTTACTCACTCTTGCAAATTCTTATCTAATATAATTGGTGAGTTTAGATTCTTTTGGGAATTCATTTTGCAAGTTTTTCTTTTTATGTTAAAAAAAATATATTATTAAAACTATAAATTGAAAACATTAACAGAATTAAGATAATCAAAAAGGTTATACGACATATATGTTATCAAGAAAGTTCTCATAGTGATTCCAATGGAAAAGAGAGGTGATTTAAAGTTTGGATATTTAGTTATTTGAGAAGAATATCGAAACGCCTTCCACACTGAAAGCTTAAGGTTTATATAGATATTTTTCGTTATTTTCTTCCAGTTTGAGATTAGTAATACTTCCTATTTTTAATCTCACTAAATTCTATAAAACGGATTAATAAAATTTTCTAGTATCTGCTATCCGGTATCTTTAAATATGAATCTTCGAAATTTTTTATACAATTCGCATCAATGTCCTAATTATTAATTTTTTTTACCCCTTAAACGTTGTCCTAGTAAGAAGATATAAGACGTTTACATAATTGATCACATATAGTTTATATAGATAATCCATTATGAATTTAGTTTATAGTCATAGAGCTTCTGCGCAAAGCTATATAAATTGTCACATGCGGAGCCTTGTCTTTATATAAATAATGTAAAGTATAGCATCCGTACACCTTACCCCAGTTTTCTGCACCTCGGTCGCCCGGGGTCCCCCCTCTACTCTACATTTCCACATTAATATATATATATATATATAAAGGTACAGCGGATCTTTCAAATTTTAAAGTTTCAAGCATTTTACTTATTTAACTTATTTATTTATCTTTATACAATGGAAGGCAGAGACATTCTTTATGAAGTTCGTGGACGGTCAGTCATTATTACTTTCAACCTTCCAAACAAGCTTAATGCTTTGAATGGTGATCAGTACCTTCTTTTGGCTAAATTGATTGAAAGAGCTGAGAAAGAAGAAGACACAATTCTCACTCTTCTTCAATCTACGGGTAGATATTTTTCCGCTGGTGCTAATATTGCTGACGAGGGCCTTACCAATGTAGAACCTAGCAAATTGCTTCTGCACGAATATTGGTTAGACAAGTTTGTTGCTCGTAATGCTTATCTTGCTGACTTATTCCAAAACCATACTAAAATTCTTGCTTGTGCCCTCAATGGTCCAGTTATTGGTCTTTCAACCGGATTGGTTTCACTTTGTGATCTTATCTATGCGTATGATGAAGATAAGACTTTCCTCTTGGCACCATTTTCCAACTTAGGTCTCGTTGCTGAAGGTGCAGCATCTGCTACTCTTTTCTACCGTCTTGGTTGGTCTAAACTGGCTGAAGCTCTTTTACTTGCACGTCCTATTTCTGGTAAGGATCTTATGAATCTTGGTTTTATCAACAAGCTGTACAAAGGAGAAGTCAATTCGGTGGAAGAATTTAATAAGAAAGTTCATGATGATTTAGTTACTCAATTTGAAAACTTACACACTGATCTGATCCTTGAAAATAAGCAATTGTTGAAGGCTAATAGAGATCTGATTGTCAATGGAGCTACTCAAAGAGAACTCATTAAAGGATTTAATAAATGGATTCAAGGTGTTCCACAAACTCGTTTTATGCAATTACATCAAAAGGATATTAAGCATAAATTGTAAGAGGCAGGAACTCTATTATATGAGTATGTTATTTATAGTCATATATAACCTCTATAGCTTAAATATGTAGCTTCGTTTGGTATTCTAAGTAAACTAAGTAAAACCAGGCTCTATTTTTTTTTATTTTTTATTTTTTGAATACTTATTTTCGTATTAATATTATTCTTGTTTTCTATCTATCAATCATAGATAGTTGTTTTCACTCACTATAAATAATGCAATGTCTTTTAATCTACCTCATTCATACTTAATAGGGATGCTATTAGTAGTATCTACTCATAGTGGACCCCAATTATTATTCAGTTACCCTCTGGAACCGGAAGAATCCTTAAAAGGGCCCGATATGGATTCTGACACAGACTCTTATATGGCAGAATCTGAATCGGATAATGAGTCTTTCATTGATGAATCCATATATGATGCCACCAATAACAGATATTATGAAACTAAAAAGGATCTCATATCTTATCTAGCTGATAAGGAAAAACTTGAGCTTACCAGAACAGTGTCTAGCAGGTCTACTACGCTGAATAATACGAAAACAAACAGCCTGAAACCCAAAACACTCTTTGGTTTTGAACCTGACGTATTATGTGACATGCTTAGTCCACCTCGAGATATGTGTAACCTGAGATTTGATTTACAAATAGATGACCTTGTATTTCTAGGATTGCCTATTCATAGCCGAAATGATAAGACTTGGCGACCAGGTGGGACTGCTTCAAAACACCTGCTAAACATGTTTCATTTAGTCTTTGTGATGAATCCTCCCATTTTAGAATGCAATTACAGAATTGATGAAATGTTTCATTATGTAGTTTCGAGATTACTGTTAGTATTGAGGTATGAACAAGCTAAGCGGGAATATATTGGTAAAGAAGTTTCCCTAATTTTGCGATTAAAAGAGGAATTCCAAAGTTCTGATATTTCTCCTGCTACCCCTACATCCGATAACAATGGCATGTCTATACCGAAAAGTAAAGATACGGATTTGACTTCTTATTTAGTGGAGAATTCATCACTTTGCAAATTGATTGCTGACTGTTATAATGCTATATCTCGTCTGGAAATTGCAAATTTAACAATTAATAATAAGTTAAGGTCATTCCAAATACCACTAAAAACTGAATTCCATCTGCTCCCAGCACCAACAGTACCCTATTTACCAGGGTCCCATCTTTCTTCTACGGTGAAGTTTTTGGGAGATACTTCATTGGTCAATATAGGTATTACTACAAGGTATGACATTAATACTACCCCTGTTTTGCATGAAGAGAGTGAAAACTTTGAATCTGACATAGGTGATCGTTTAGTTCATTTCTCTCTATTATTATTAGATGACCCTGACCTGATTGTTAAAGATATAAAGGCTGAACCTCATCTGACATTGTCACATTTCATTCATCTGATAAAACCTACAGAGCTGTTGCTAAAATTATACACAAGGTTGAAGCAACGAGTTTCTTTGGATCAGATAAAACTGTTTGCATTCCATTTGGTTTACTGGAGAAGAGCTCGTGTAATCCCCCCATTGAGTGCTAAAGCTGTCTATATTGTTCTGCCTATGGCACCAGTTGCTATAAAATTGGATGAAGATCAAAATGCATTTCAACTTAAGTTCCCAACATTACCTTCTCTTTCATATTTTTTGAAACAAATTCTGCTGCTGTCACTGCTGAGAAAACCTAGACAGTTTTCAACTATAATACCTCTGAAAGATCACAGAGAGCCCTATATAGAAGCTTTGGCCTGGATAGTTCGTCATGGCTATGTTACTCAACTTCATACTTTTCTTTGGATAAAAATTACAAAAAGAATTAAAATGCTCGTTGAAGCTGATTTAGAATCAGAAGGAGTTTCAAAGAGGCAATCATATGATAAGCATAACGAAAAGCATAATTCTAAACTTGTGGATAATAGCAGTAAGGATATTAAAAAAGTGGACAATAGTAGCAAGCCAGATGACTCTAAAGTTGCCGAAAGTTATCCATCATCTTTTGTTCTGATACTTGAAGACAACAATGGGCCACAAATTTTATTGGAAGAAATACCTGGTACAATTATCGTGGATCCTGATAGATCATCGCCAATGGAAAGAAGATGGATAAATAAAGTCGTTGAAGAATGTAAATTACTGCCATATTTATCAAGTGTTTTTTATAAGTTATTGAAGCATTTTAATGGGAGAACACTGCTTGAAGTTCTTTTGCTTGAAGAATCAGTTGTAAGAAGTGACTTACGTAAGTTACTTGCAGCTATGGAAGAGTACATTGTTAGTGTCAAACATTGGTGATAAATAATATACAACAAAATAAAATTAAAGTAATTTCTATGTATATCTATCTATTTATTAATACATAACTAAGCAAATAAATCTTCCTGATCTGCTTCTAATTCACCTTCAATTTCATTGAAGTTTTGAAAATGCACTGGGCGATGAACAGGGTGGTAGAATGGCAATGGGACATCCATTTTCAATTCATAGGAACTTTTAGGATTCCAAGTAGCTCCAATAAAAGAGTAATTCCATACATCATCATCGGGTACTACAAAAGCTCCAGCAATTTTTTCAGTGATTAGCACTGAAACTGGGGACAGGAATTTTGGTGAAAATCCAATTGGAGTTTCTGATATCATATCTTTATTCGACAATCCCCATTGATAACCTTCAGAAGATATGTTATATGCAGCTATTGATACAGATCCGGGTGTGAAACTGACAGTCAATGTAATCAAATCAGTACTCCATGCTTGGTTTTGAGATAATTTTCCCGCGATAGATAAATCAATAGGATTCACCATACCATTATCTCCTGAACTTTGAGTATGTACCCAACCTAGAAGCTCTAAACCTTCAAGTCCATTTTCTGAACTGGGTTCTGGGAGAGATTCAAGAAATTGAACACTATGAGTGTTTGCCAATTGGGGTAGCAATGCAATTCTAGTGATCTCTTTAATTTCATCCGTATCGTTTGGTGATTTACCGTATAAAAGCGCACCAACTTGCGTGCGAATATCTGCAATTTGAACCAATTTTTTCAATAAGTTCTTAGGGAAGATATAGGCTGTTCCTTCATCTGATTCAGTATTTACATATACAGTTTTAGCTCTTAAGTGAAGTGTGCTTGCTTCAATTGCACGATTTCTCCATTCATTCTTCAGTGAAAATGTTGATTGTTCATAATTTGTTGTAGTCACCGTAGTTATATCTTCACCATGAACATTTTGAGTATTAGTCTTTAATGCTGATAATTGAGAATTTTCAACGCTTGATTCAATCTCTGCCATTTCTTGTCTTTTGGCAGAAGGGGCTTTAATTTCTTGACCAAGAATGAGATCACGGATTTCCAGTTGGGTTAACAGCTGTATGTTTACTCCGTTCTTTTTAGAATAATCATTAAGAATCAAATCACGAAGTTGCGATTCCACGTCTATCCATTGCTCATCAGACAAAGATGGCCACAAATGATGATCTTCAGTGAAAATAGAGCCATCTGGTCTGAGAATCAATTTAGACCTTTCAGGCAGAATACTGAAAGCTCTCAAAATAAGAAGAACTCTCAGAAATGCTGTGTAAGCGGATATCTTTTCTAGCCAGTCATCATATAAATTGAAAAGACACATTTGAGGTTCAGATGCTTTGATAACAACTTCAGCGAGTTTATCTATTTTCAAAGCTGCTGCAAACGGTAATTTAAGTTCACTCTCTCTAACGGCGATTTTAGGGAAGTCTAGCATATGGACTTCCAATGGGTCCACCATTCCTTTTCTAGTAACAATTAATTCCTTGGGTTGCTCTTCAAGTGGCAATGCACGTACCAATGCTGCAACTTCTTCTGCAGTCTTCCATTTGGCAAGTTGAGATAATCGTTTCTGGCCTGACCACGTACTAGTATGCACAATCTTTAAAAATAATTGACCTGTCTTACCATTCAACATGAAGACAGCACCATTTACTGGTCTAGTTGCTAAATTACCCTCAAAGGTACGATGTACTGTAACACGATAGACGTTCGTGTCATCAATGAAAAACTTTGTGTCACCTGAAAAAAGATCTGCATAATTTGACAGCGAAAGTGCCGCTTCTTGTGTCTGCAGTTGATGAAGCTGAAGCCCCTTTCTTATTCTTTCTCTTAAAACATGCAAAGCTGGATTTGCTTTCATAATCTCTTTCATGGCATTTTGCAATAAGGGCTGTAAACCTGGAATATAATTACCAAATACATCATACATATTGTAAGCCAAATCAATACCAACCATTAAACCCGTAGGACTAGGATATTGTGAAACCAGATCAGATGTGTAATCGAGAAATTTAGCTCTAACATATCTTGATATATCGTGCGAGTCATAATCCCCATATCTTAATTGAACATCAAGCCAAATTTTATTTGTTGTAGAAACAGGTTCGGATTTTTGATTTAAAGACACGGGCCTAGTTGTATGCCATTTGTGTGTTCCTGTAATTACTATATCAGCACACAGCAGATTCATCTTATAGGATTTTCTTGGATGAATGGATTGTTTTTCAACTGAATCAATTCTTAAAACATCCATTTCTCTATCCAAAATTTGACATAAGTCTTGAACTATACTTTCATGGATCTTTTGCCACAAATGTGCCCTAAAAATTTGAATAAGAGACATCTTTAGAGTTGGAATCTTCCCATGCAAAAATATACCAGTCAAATCCAATTGAACAAGAAAACCAACATAGACATTCGCTCTGTTGATAGTAGGCAGCCACCACAATGTAAATCGTCTATTTGGAATTTGCAGAAGACCCGATCTTTGAGCATTGGTTAACTTCTTGAATTTCAACAGATCTTCAAAGCCCAGAGATTTCTCCCAAAAGAGCCCTTCCCATGAAGCAAAGCCTGTTCCTTTGAATAAGGTGTGCTCAAGAATAGTTTCAATGCCACCCAAAGCTTGAATAACATCTGTTCTGTAAGAATCTAAATTCCACAACCTACCATCATGTCTGTTGCTTGTCCACCAGAAAGGATTTGCTCTAGCAAGGGAATACAGCCGAAGCTCTGATCTCAATCGATGGCCCTTATCATATGCAAGGGTATGTCTGTCTTTTTGAAATAAAGTCAGAATACGCGGTAAACCTCGATCCCAAAATGCTTCCATATCTTCAAACGTCAAACGACGATTTTGTTCCGCTGCCTCTAACCTTTTAATTGAGTATTCAGCCCAGACTCTTTGAGAATCATTAAATTCATTTTCCCAAGTAGTTATGTATCGGAAAACTGTTGGAATACTGTTAGGTGCACTTCCAGCATCATTGGCACCTCCTTTATTATGTTGCATACCAGCTCTAAAATGTGTGATTCCAGTCTCAGTTTGTTTCAGCCATCTAAGATCACTTGCTGGAATTAGAATATGAGAAGCCAGAAGCATTCCCAATCCTCCCAACTCCTTAGGTGTATAAAATACAGCAGGAGGAAATCTCAGAGGCATCTTCGAGTTCAAGCCCATTTTCACTCTGTTCTGAATTTTGGTCTCACATTTTACAATAATATCGAGTAGGCTTTCAGTCAGAATTGCTGCTTCTCTGAAATAAGTGAAAAGAGCAACCAAAGCAGTATTCCATTTACTTACAACCTTGGTGAAAGTTGCCAGACCCAGAGACATTAAAATTTGTCTAATTCTGCTTTCAAACTTAGAAACTTCTTCAGGTGAAACCTGTAAATAAGCTCTTGCTGTTCTCTCTTTAGTGTTTTGCTCAATTAAATCCCACAGACCTTCTACTTGTATGGAACCCCGAATCTTTGGTTGAATTCGGACTTCAAAGCCACACATTCCAAATAACAAGTTAGGATTGTCCATGGAGTAAACCATAAAATACAGTTGGTCCCATTCTAATGATGTAATCAGTTTCGGTAATCTACCAGAGAGCTCCCAGTGTAAAGCACGACCTAAGTTGACATCCCTTCGTAATAATCTCATACGATGATCTTTTGGCCAGCAACCCTTGTTAGGATAACCCGTTGCATTTTGAAAATTTGGGTCTGGCCTTTCACTCAAGTATTCATGGACTAAACCATCTGCATCTTCTTCATTGAATTTCATCACCATCCATACTTTGTCAAGATATCTAGCATACATTTTAATAGGATGTGATGTTTCCTCCATTTCTAAGAAAGAGTTAGGTTTTTGTGGTGGACCAGCCAATTCTTGAGCTCTATCAAGACCTAATAATAATAAGTCGGAAGCTAAACCATAGTATTGTATAACAAAACCAGCATATTGCAAGCCTCGTATTATTCCAAGTTGATTTACATGAGACATATCTTTATATGACACCTGAACATTAAACTTTGAAGTCATGTAATCGGCCAAGTTAGGATCTACAACCAATCTTAATAAACGGTTCAAAACTGTAAAATCGGCCTGTTCCACCAATTTTGATAACTGCGTTTCGACTGCCACTACTCTGGAACCATCATTACAGTTCCAAATGTTCTCAATATTGTTTATACCTTGACACCATTTATAGACTAATAAAGGACTGATTTCACCATCGGAAGGTTTAATCCAATTTGGAAATAGCTTCCTCTTATCAGCTTCATAAGATAAATATTGATCAAGATATGCATCTGTAATTTTCTCTAATGGATCTATAGAGTATACCGGTGTTAAGTGGGTGTAATGATCATTCATTTCAAGCCCGACTTCCTTGAAAATTCTTTGTGTAAGTAAGAATTTCTTTATTCTTGCTAAACATTCATGTGGATTATCATAAGCTTGTTCAATTAATGCTAATTCTTCCCTTTGAGACAGGTTTAACCTCAGTGCTGCTGCGTAGCTTTCCTTCAAATTTTCAAGAGCAAGAACTAACAATTTTGTGTCATGCTTATAAGTAAGTGGGGGGAATGGGATTGGATTAAACTTTCTTGCCTCCAACCAGTGTACCATTGTCTGGAAAATTGCAACTGCTTCATCTGGCAGTACATTGGGACCACTTTTCGCAAATTCTGTTTGTCTTTCTTGTTCAGAGCGTAACCAAAGTCTTGTCAACCTACCCAAATTTTTTCTGGCAACTGTTTTTTCAACTGTTGCCCCTCTTCTAATTCTTTCTCTATTATAATGCGCCACTGAAATCCAACCATCAGCTTTAGCTTGGATATATCTTTCAATGATGTTTTTCACAGGTGCTGGCATACCCGGAACTTCCCAAGGAATATTGGCCTTCCAACATCTCCAAGCCTCACTTAAGTGTTGGAGAACTGTTCTACTCTTACTTGACTTCATTCCTTCTGGAATCATATCTAATATATCATGCATTACTTGTGCACGGAGTTCCAAATCGTAATGAGCATCTAATCTCTGTTTAGTAATGGTTTTGGCAGTTTCATTCAGTCTACGACCTTCAAATTGACGGGCTAAAAGATTACCAAGCCATCTTTCCAAAAGAGGTACCACACCTCTTAAAAAAAAGATCCAAACTCTCCAAGAAGGTTGCCAAAAGCCACACCCAGGACCTTTACCAATCACTTCATTAAATCTATTGTAAATAACGTGTTTTAAATCCTTGCATGCCCTAATTTGATGCATGACTTTATACTTATATCGGTAAATACCAGTCAACTGACCGAGATGATTAAGTATATAATGAATACCATCTGCTAGTTGAAAGGCGTCACAATTACCAAGTCTATATTGTACATGAGCATCAACAATTATTTTTATTGCTCTTAAAATTTCTCTCATCAAGTGGAATGCATTACCGAATCTAGACTTCTTACGTTCCTTTGTTGTAAGAGTCTTGGTTGGTTTTAAATTGAAGTTGTAATCAAGATGAAGGTAAGTTAATCCACGTTTGTGAATTAAAAGATTAAGCATATTAAACCCTTGTCTGCAAACTTGAATCCCTGCTTCAACCCAGTCAATTGTAGTTTCTTGGAAATATTTTGTTTTTTTCAACTGCTTAAGTAGTGAGACAGAGTGACTCTTTTTCAGTTGATGTAAGTTTCTTAAAACTTCATCTTTCAACAACTTTTGGTAAGATATTCTTGTTTTTATTGGAGCATTCCTAGGAGATCTTTGCAGAAACCAGTTTTTAGCAAAAGATACATCTTGAGCTCTTACAGTCTTACCACATCTTTTATTAAATGGAAATGGAGCATTGTAAAATGAAATGGCATTTTCTAAACCTTCTGGAATCATACTTTCATTATTAAAGAAGGGTTTCACTTTACTAGAAGTATTGACTAATTCTATCGAATTTTCCTTACAAGATTTCCTTTTTACCGGGATAGGATTATTTTTGCCTAATGCAAATACTAAGCCTTCGCTGACAGACTTGACATCCATATGATGATAATATTTTCCTACTACAACACCTCTGACATCGCTGTTATATAAGTAAGGGTAAGCTACCTTATATTCTGATCTTATTGGTTGTCTGAATATCACCCTATCAATCAGGTCAAATTCGGTGTAGTCATCTACTCGAGTATCTTTATGTAAAGGCTCAAATTTAGGTCCTCCTGGTAATGCTACGTTTAAAGCCTTTGCTGTAATGAAGGATTCTTTATCAAACAAGTAATAGTAGTTTGGGTCATTTATATCTTTTATCAAAGGTTGAGATATTTGATGTAGTAATTCTATTTCTTGAGTAGTGGCAATCCATTTCTTGTACAGTTTGCCGCATCTTTCCACTAAAGGTTTTTCGTCATATAACCAATCAACTTTTGTATCTTCCATAATTGAATCCAATGGTTCAACTTCTTCCAAATTTTCAGCCCAATCCAATGGAGGTTCTTCATCATCAAATGGAGGGAAATTAATTCTTCTAAAATTTCTTCGATCCCTCTTTTCACGACGCATGGCAATCCAAACAGAAGCCCATTGGGCTGTATATACTGGTTCGATCACTCGGGGAATCTCATTGACAAATGTAATAGCCCCTGTTATGTGGTATAACACACGAACTGATTTTGTTTGCTCCCAGGGTTGAGGCATATTTTCTAATAATTTGAAAATTGCGTGAGGAAGATATTTAAGAGCACCCAAATGTGATCTTTTGTCACTAGAAACTCTTTTCAGAGCCATATCAGTGTGATTGTAGATGATTTTACGAAGATGCTGCGGTGGTAATTGTATTTTACAAACTTCCAAAGAGTTTGATGTAATTTTTTTAGCAGGATATCTTGATTTTTGTAACTTCAACCAATCTGATTTCCGTTTTTCAATTGATTCACTTTTTCTGTTGGTCTCATTCCCACTGGTAATAGAATCTAATTGCTGGGCATCATTGTTGATTGAAGGTTTCAATCTTTTTATGGCAAATGGTGCTGGTGGTGGTGGACGAGGAGGGGCAGCTTTTACTGTTGTAGGATTAAAATTACCACTTTTAGGTAATGCTGAAGTCCCAGGCGGTGGTGGTGGTGGTGGTCGTGGTAAACCTTTACTCCCCGGCGGTGGTGGTGGTGGTGGCAATCCATTACTTCCGGGCGGTGGTGGTGAACAAGATAGTTTATTGTTGGATGTGTTGCCTTGCCCTCCAGGTGGTGGCGGTGGTGGCGGGAGTTTTCGTCCTGCCATTGATAATAAATTGTTACAAAGATGTTTTAGATGTAATCAGATGAGATGAGCTATGTGCACACTAATATTTGAGATATTGGTTGCAACTGTCATGATGTACAAATATCTCAAATAAATATTCCTGCACGCGCAAAACAAGTCAGCGTTACGTTACCCCATGGCGTTTAGTTGAACATGAACGTAACTAATTCTACTTCAAATACCACTTTGCAAGCATCAAATTCCTCTAAAGCTTTTGCAACTAATACGAATGAATATGTGGTTGTGTCTTTAGCTAAATCACTTAAGGCTGCAATCAAACATGCGAATGGAGCGTCGGATGTGTTGGGATCAATGACTTATTACATACCAAGCTATGGATTTGCATGTTTATTTATGGAAATAATATTGAATAGAACATACGTATGGGCCCTGACAAACAATACAAGACAACTAATGGGAGGAAGAGTTAATATGAAATCACGGAAGCTAGGAGTTTTGATTCTTCGATTGACTGCTATAACAGTATTAGCTTACAACTTATATCTATTACTTATCACATTGGATCTTACTTGGAGGATTGACCTGGGTCATGGTATATCTAACTGGTTAGAATACGATCCTGGCTATTGGAAAGGCACGAACATGGCTACTCCAAAAAGTCAAACTATGATTGGACCTACTACTGTCATTTATTGGCAAATATTTATGGGATTTTGTTTACTGCATTTTGTGGAAACTTTCATTCTGACAATTGAAAGACATACACCACATACGATGGATCTGGCTACTCTATTTGAGCATCTGATAATTTTCCATCAAGCTTCTTTAACAGATGGTGTAATGAAACAGTGGTATCCTCGTCCAACTGAGCCAGTTCTTGTATTTGTTATATTCTCTGTTCTCTCCCATTTATTTAACCATTTTGGAGCTTTGGTTAATAATAACAAGTACAGGTTGATCTATTCAACAATATTATCATTATCCAGTATGTGGTCATATTTTTGGTCTATTTCAAAAGCTGGATTTGAAACTGTTAATTTCATTATAGTTCATATTTATATACCTGAAGTTTGGCTGCTTAGTATTGTTATAATTTGCTTTTTAATTGGCTTGCTTGCATATATTGTTAATGGTTTTGAATTACGAGGATTGAATTTTGCTAGTTTTTTTGAAGAAGCTGATTGGGAAACCATTGATTTGAGATTATCCGATGATTTTCACACTTGTCTTCTGGCTCTCACTGCATTGGCCACTCAAGCTGCGGGTAAACTTTGTTACATTAAAGAATTAGGAGGTGTACCCATGGTACAGAGTGTTTGGGTAGAAAGGGTACCAAAAGGATATAATAATGTTCTTCTGGATAATGCTTTGAATTTATTTGATGATCATGGCCGCGATCAAAAAACTTTGAAAACTGCCAATCGCAGTGTCATTTTGCAACGATTGAGTGTAATACCAAAGTCTTTCAAAACATCAGGAGTTTTGGTAGTATGCTTAGTTAAGAAGCTCTTTGGATCCGATCAAATTCCAGATTTTTTGAATAAATCAGAAGAACCACAATTAAAAGGTATAGATATAAATGAGTTATCTGAAGAGGAACGTATTAAATTGGTATTGGAAGGTGAAGACATTTTGGAGCTAGATACTTCGCCAGATTTTGTATTAGATCTGAATGAATCTGACTCGGAATTGGAAAGTGAAGGAACTGATATTGATGAAAATTTAGATGATGAAAATCAGATTAGTGAAAATGAAAAAGATGTTTTCAATGAATTAGTTCTGCCAGATACTTTTGGATCATTCATTCAAATGAAAGAGCTAGTTTCGCATTTTAGAAATGATGGTAAAATTGTTACACGAGCACGATATAGAGGGCTTAGAGATGAAAGTGAAGATATTAAAAAGATTATTGCAAGCAGGCGTGATTATTCAAACGAAGATTATGATCTGTCTTATGTCTGTGTTGTTTGCCATGTGAATAATCGAGATGTCATCACTTTACCATGCAAATGTTTTGCCCTTTGTGAGCCTTGTCGTTTAGCCTTGGCTGCAAAGAGTATTCAGGGATGTGTAACTTGTAGAAGAGATGTCGAAGGATTTATTAGAGTTTTTGTTCCATAGGGTTAATATTTAGAAAAAAATTTTAGGTTCTTTTTTTTTTGGCTGTTATTATATTAACCCATTTACTGCATGAGAAATCTGCCCATACTTGGTCTTTCAAATGCGAACATATAATCTACTAATAAATGAACTTTTCCAGTACTTATATCAACTATCAAGTACTATGACACTTGTACGCGTAAAACATTTTTCTTTAAAAAAAAAAAAATTATATACCAATATATAATTTTGGGTTAACTCACTTATGACTTGGTTATCGATAAATCGTAACGGAAATTCATAAAAGTCGTCTTGAGTTGCAAAGGGTGTATCCTAAACAAAAAGCAAGTAAATATTTTAAGCCGATTTTCCTCTGTAAATTCATCTTTGTTTTATTTTACAAGCCTTCAATGTATTTATCAGAATGTTATTCCCCAAATATAAAAATAAAAATAAATATTAACTATTCAGAAAAATAGGAGAAAAGAAAATATCATAATATTTCATCTGAACTTTTTTTTTTTTCGTTTCCACTGTCCAAATGTCTACCACTTCGACACCGCCATCATTGGAGAATATTTCCAATGCTATAGGCCAAAATATTGCCTATTATATTGATAAGCTTGATACAGTTCCAGGTGGTCAAATAATCCGAAGATATGTTCGTTCTCTGTACAAAAATGATCCTGTAAGATCACTTTTTGAACTTGCTTTAGTGATATTTGCTGTTCACTATTTCTTACTGCTGAAACGTAAAGAAAATAAAGGCGAACTGCTCAAATTGAAGAAGGAAGAAGTTGACGACCTAGTAAATGAATGGGAACCTGAACCTTTAGTAAACTCGATAACGGAAGATGAAGTTTGGGATCTCAAACTGATTCCTGTGATAACCGGGCAAAATGGATCCCATGTTGAAATGGATGGTAAGAAAGTTGTCAATTTGGCTAGTTACGACTTTTTAGGACTCAATAGTAACACTAATATGAATGAAGCTGCTCGTTCTACCATTAGTAGTGTTGGTGTTGGTGCTTGTGGTCCCCCAAATTTTTACGGAACTCAAGATGTCCATGTTAGACTTGAAGAGCATTTGGCCCAATTCCTTGGCACTGAACAAAGTATTATATATGGACAAGATTTAGTAACTGCAGGTTCTGTTATCCCTGCGTTTTTGAAAAGAGGTGATCTTGTTGTTTGTGATTCAGGCGTTTCATTGGCCATTCAAAAGGCAGTCATTGTTCTGCGTTGTAATATACAATGGTTTGATCATAATGACGCTGATCATTTAGAATCATTACTTAGTGAATTGGATAAGCAACTTGAAAAGGAACCATTGAGAAGAAGATTCATTGTTACTGAAGGTATTTTCGCCAACACTGGTGATATTTGTCCTTTACCAAAGATCGTAGAATTGAAAAACAAATTTAAGTACCGTCTTATTTTGGATGAAACATTTTCCGTTGGAGTAGTTGGGAAAACTGGTAGAGGTGTTCCTGAACACTTTGGCATTCCTCGTTCTGAAATTTCCATTACTATCGGTCTGTTTGCCAATGCTTTTGCGTCTTCTGGTGGATGGTGTGCAGGTGTTAAACCAATGATTCTGCATCAACGTATCAATTCTATTGCTTATGTTTTCTCTGCAGCTCTCCCACCGTACTGTGCACGTGTTTCTTCTCAAGCAATGAATGAAATTGATATTAAGGACTCTGAAGGTAAACTGAAATTGGTTTCAACTCTTAGTTCAAGAGCTTACTTGGCACACTCTTTACTTAAGAAAGTCCCTGGTCTTTCTTTAATTTCAGACCCTCATTCTCCAATCGCTCATCTTGTTTTACCTCTGAAATATCGTAAGCAATTGGAATTGCCTGCATTCTATGGTAACACTGTAACCTTGGAAACAGGGAAACAAGCTCGCGATCTTAATCCTTTTAACCGTTTTTACAATGTTGAGACATTTCTTTTACAAAAAATTGTTGATGGAGTTCTTGCTCAATCAGGGTTTCTTTTAACAAGATCACGTATCGTTTTAGAACAAGAAAATCTTCCTGTTGGTCCTCCACAATTGCAGTTCATTGTCAATGCTAATATTCTGGAAGAAGAAATCATTAACGCTGTGGAAAGTTTGAAAGATGTTTCCGCTCATATTTTTAGCACTTTTAAAACTTCCAAGGATTGGATAGCTTTAGAACAAGAACTTAAATCTTATTAGATTTACCTATTTAATATCACTTCAAGCTTTTGTTTTATTTTTTACTTTTTTTTTTTACTTATAAAGCAAACTTACAAATAATAATAATCATATCTCAATAATATATAATATATCGATAGAAATTTAATTTTACCTTCATAAACTTTAAATATTAAATGAATATCCTATTTGAAAATTATTTGAAAATTAGAATTTTCATTTTAACATTCTATTCCTTGCTTCTCTAGCTATCAGACGGGCTTCCTCTATATCATGAGCCAGCAGATGATGTAAATCTTTAACCAATCCATAAGCATCACTAAATTTTTTTTGCAGAAGTAAATGCCTTGCTAGCCATAATCTTGCTTTAGAAGTTTCGTCACTAATCCCCCATTCTCTCTCCAGCTCTAGACACATTTTCATGTATTTTATAGTATCTCGAATAATTCCTAATTTTTCACTTAATATAGCTAATCTGAATGCAATATGGGGTTCAACTATTAAATCTTCTCCTGGAATTTCACTAGGATAACTATCAATAAGCAATGCTTTTTCAAATGATTTAACAGCTTCTTGTAATTTACCAGTTTTTTCATAACACCCACCCAATGCTTGCCACATTCGTTTATCTAAAGGTTGAAGTGATGTAGCTCTTTGATAGTAATATAAGGCATACATATGCATATCCAAAACTTCATAGGCTTGCCCTAATCCATACCAGGCTCTAAAATCTTTTGGATTTGTATCCACTGCTCTTCTATACAGCTCAATGGCTGCATGCAGATTTTTCAATTCTACAAACTCATGGCCCATCAACGTCCATGCTGACAAGCAATTTTTATTCAATGTAAGTGCTCGTCGATAATAAGTTATTGCTTTTTCATGTTCCCCCTTCATCAGGTGATAATTTGCCACTATTAAACATGTTTCTGGTCTAAATTTATCCACCAGTGATGCAAATTGCGCTAAAAATGCAAGTTTACTCTTCTTTTCCATTACATACAACATATTGGAATATGTATCTAAATCATCTAACCTTAGTGGATCATCAGTTAATAAAGAATCAAAAATGGATTCTGCTGTAAAATAATCGAGTTGGTGGTATGCAAATAAGAACTTCTGTACTTTCAAAAAATGAAATTTGGGGAATTTTTTCTCTAACAGAGTTAATTGAGTACTCACAGATTGAAGCAGTTGGTAAAATTGTTGTTGTACAACTATTTCAAAAAAATCAAACATAACTTGCTGAGTTTTTTCAAACTTTTTTCTTAATTTAGTTAACAATTTAGATGCTTCATCGACCGTAGTTAATGTGGCACATAATTCTTGCCATGCCAGCCAGTTCCAAGGATATAAATGTACACTTTCAATCAAAGCTGCTTGAGCAAGATTGTATTTTTTTTTACGAGCATATATTATCCCGACTAGATAACTTAAAAAAGCATTAGGTCCATTTGCTTTCACAAACTCAGAAGATTCTTCAAGAATACGGGAAAATGTACGAGTGGTATTTTCCGTTTGATCGTAAGGTGATTTCAAAGAACCTTCTGTTTCAGCAGATGCTCTTTTATCAGAAGCCATTAATGTAGCATAGAGTCGTAAAAATGTAGCTTGAGATCCTTTGCAGGATGATAAGACATGGGCTGCTCTGTCAAACTCTTTACATGCAAAGTATGACCTTGCCAAAAAAATCATATCCATCTCTGCTATATCTTTTGAGTCTATAATTTGAGGAGGAATGGGTTCTATGCGTTCTTCAGTAGTAATATTAAGGCCTATCAAGGCTTCTGATATCCACTTTGCGCCTTGATGAAGTTGTAGATTTGACAAATTTTCATAAGCATGAGCTAATTGTATTCGAAGTGAATTCATATCATTAAAATCATCAAAGTTGGTTATATGGGTCTTGTAAACTAAGCAGGGCTAAATTTCGCACCTTTCATTATTTGTTTGGTTTTATTGTTTTGCAGGTATAATGTTGTGGTTGTTTATTTTAATTTTTTTTTTTAAAACTCTTTCCTTTAACCTCCAAATATTTACTTGTGGGTGTTAATTTCATTGTAGACAAAATGGATCTTAAAAAACAAGTGCCTGATTCCATGGCATCTGCGGATCAGATGATTAGTCTATTACAAGCAGGTGACGTAGAAGGTGTTAAAAACTTAAGGAAAAAATTCATCCTTGATTCATTTGCTGTGAGTCGTTTTCATTCATCGTACAAAGACTGGGAAAATTCGAAGTCTAATGATGTAATCAATAATACTGCTCCCCAATATAATGAGATGTTTACCCAAGTTTCTCGAATTAATGATCAAGTTGATCGTTTGGCATTTAAATGGGATAGAAGTAGAGAGTCGATTAAATTCGATGACATTTTGATATCAAGAAAGGCAGTTATTGAACTGCAATTATTTGACGATAATTTGGTA
Source organism: Kurtzmaniella cleridarum (assembly GCA_030573815.1). Lineage (NCBI taxonomy): Eukaryota > Fungi > Ascomycota > Pichiomycetes > Serinales > Debaryomycetaceae > Kurtzmaniella > Kurtzmaniella cleridarum. The sequence continues at coordinate 48,006 of JAJMDQ010000043.1, read as the reverse complement.
GAGTTGAAAAGTTATACCTTAGATGATTTATTCCTGTTAGAAAGAGAAGGAGGTACAAAATTAGAGCCAAAATTACAAGATATTAAAAGATTATTGAATATAGAATTTAGAATACGGTTAGAGAAAAGAGTTCAACATGGATTGCTCCTTTCAGTGAAGGCACAATTGGCAGCGAAGAGTAAGAAATGGGTTGGCAGAACTTCCCAATTGGATGATTTTATGAGAGACTTTGATTTGATAACGGAAGAAGTTGAACGTATACGACAAAATGAGAAAGAGGATTTAGACTATACTGATGAAGAAATCGAAGATGATGAAGATGATGAAGTTATTGAAGATGAAGGAGAAGATGAAACGGTGGATGCCTATACGGAAGAAACAAAAGACAATGAAAATATGGAAGATATAAAGCAAGAGATTACTGGGAATGAACCAGTCCTGAATGAAAAGGGAGAATTTGAGTCCATGGATGGGGTTAAGGACCTCTTAGTTGATAAAGATGTAATTGGTGCATATAATGGAAATCATGAAAATCAAAAAGAAAAGGAAAATCAATTGGATAAAGAAAATCAATATAACAAAGTTGATAAAACTTTCCAAGATCTGGAAGATGAATTAATGAATATAGATGGTTAATAAGCAACAACATACAAGCAATAACATGTAATGTAATTTGATCTAATTCATATCGAACACAAATAAATATATACCCTAAATCCCCTGAGTTTATTCTTCTTTCTTGTCTACAGCACTTGCTGGTTTGCCTTCAATAATGTACTTGAATACCTCACTTGGAGTATCCCCAAGTTCAGTACGGTAATGAGCAATACGACCAATCTGAATAGCAGCAACACTTCCAAGGAAAAAGTTAACCAGCGCTAATAATAGATTACGAGGCTTGATGACAAATCCAGCCCATCTAGTCCAAATAACACCAGTACCTAAAAGAGCCAATTGTTGAGTACCCAGAACGGATTCAACTGGACGTTGCATATCACTAATACCTGCAATAACAAGGGACCATTTAAGGACAGGTGCCCAAAAGTGGACAGTTTTGGGACCGGTTTCAGAGTTAAGAAACCTAGCAAACTTAGAGGCGTGTTGAGCAGAAGAAGCCATCTTGTTGTCTTTCTTCACAAGGATAGATCGGTTGAAAGAATGCCGCTATTTTGTGCAGGGAATACTTTTTTTTTCTCAAATTTGAGGTGTACTGATGTAATGTGTGGGGTTATAACGAAAAGCTGCGGATTAATATTCTCAATTATACTATGTTATAGACTCGAGTTAAAAGTATTGAGTCCAGGTTCTACTTGATCTCTTTAAGTTATTTAATTCCAATCTATATGTTCTACAAGTTAATTAAAACACTTAAATTATACACTCTTTAGGTATGTCATTTTTAATTGTTGATACAATATATCTATAAATACTAAATTTGATGCTAATTGTGCAAAATAAAAAAATAATTACTCTATCTTATCTCATTAAAAACCTACTAACATCTATAAATATTATAAAAAAACTTAAGATTTTTCAAGATACCCACCTTGTTTACACAACAGGTAGAAAACACTATTGACATTTTCTAGTAGCCTCTTGGGAGTGTCTAATTCTTGAATTTCTCCTCTATTTAAAGTCAAAATCCTATCACTATTCATGACTGTATCTAACCTATGAGCAATAGTAATGATAGTTCGATCTTTAAAATTCTCTTTGATTGTTGATTGAATGATTCTATCAGTTTCAACATCAACTGCAGCAGTTGCTTCATCGAAAACAACAATTTTAGAAGGATTAAGTAAGGCTCTTGCAAGGCACATCAATTGTAATTGCCCAGTGGAGAAATTCAGTCCACCTTCTGCTAACTTGACGGAAAGTTGATCTTCATTAGTCAATGATAAAATATGATCTTTCAAATGTGCAAGGGAAAGAACTCTCCATAACTCCTCATCTTCATGACGCCCCAATGGATCCAAATTTTGTCGAACAGTCCCAGAAAAAGCTTGAGATTCTTGCGGAATTATACTCAAATGTTGGCGAAGATCATAAACCGATATTGTGGATATGTCAATACCATCAATGTATATCTGACCTTTTGCGGCCTCAATTATTCTAAACAAGGCAAGTGTTAATGAACTTTTACCTGCACCAGTTCTCCCAACTACCCCTATCTTTTCTCCAGCATTTATTTTAAAGGAAATGTTCTTAAGAATTAAGTCAAGGTTTGGAGCATATCTAGTAGAATAATTAACAAATTCTATTTCTCCTTTTTCAGGGAAATTTTCAGGTAATTTTGGATAATCTTTAGGAGGTTCTTCTTCTGCAAGTTCTGTATACTCAAGACATCTTTCAAATGCTACAATATTCAGTTCTACACTTGCCGATAAGTTGACAATCGCACTTAGCAGATTTCTCACTTGTAAAGCATACGTCAACAAAAAACCAGCTGTACCAGCACTTAATGGATGTGAGGTGAAAAAACTTGCAATCAGTAAAGTTGAAGCAGCAAATAACGCAACGGCTCCAATAAATGATAATCTCAGTCTTAACCAACAATTCAGTAATCTCATTAAGAAGACACTTCTCAAATTAAAATTAAGATTCGCCTCGTTCAAAAATTTGAATCTATCAACTTGTTTGAAAGCTTTTACGGTATCAACACCATTCAAACTTTCTTGTAGGTGCGCAAAAACAGGCAGTCTCAGTACCAGGACTAACCTCTTCAACTCTCTAGATATAGCAGTGAAATACCTTTGATAATACATATAAATTACCAGTAACAATGCCACAACAAAGACATACATTGGTAAAACTGAAGATATAACAACAATAGTGAGAATCGTAGTTAATAACCTAGCTGTCAATGCAGTGATAAGTCCTCCAAGTGAATCATCAACTTTAGAGATATCTGAGGTAAATCTGTTCATCACTCTACCAATAGGGGTTCTATCAAAAAATAACATTGGGGCTCTAAGAATAGTATTGATCATTCTGGCATGAATATATTTAGATGCCCTGATACCTAAAACGGTCCAAAGAAGAATGTTTCTTAAAGTCGCTAAGCCTGTGCTTCCAAAACCCAAGAATGCATATATTCCAATATATTTGAGAGAACTATGGTTGACACCCAATTTACCATTAGTTTCGGCCCAATGTTTAAGCCAGTAATTTGCCCCGACACTGGCAATAGACAGGGTTATCATTAAAAATAACCAAAATATGAATCCTGGAACCAGCGATGCTTTGATATATTCGCCATAGACCTTCCATTTAACACCACCTTTCTTCTGACTTTCAACTTCTTGTTTAGTTCGAGAGTTGGTAAAATCTGATAAAGATTTCCATTGAAATGAAGTTAACTGTGCTTCTTCAAAAGAGATTACATCAGAAAGTTCAGCTTCATTATCAGAGGAAATTGTCAAAGATTCCACTGTACTATAATCGTTTATAAGGTCAGAAATTTTGGATTCGGTATTTTTTATTTCCAGATAAGTTCCATCGTCCACAATGTTACCCGCTTCGAGCATATAGATACGGTTAGAATAGGGGAGAACCATAAGGGAGTTAGTTGCAAGAATTACTGTTTTCTTACTCAAAATACCTGTTGATCTAGAGAGGACTTTATGAATAATAGACTTAGCAACATGTGCATCAACAGCCAGTAAAATATCGTCAAGCAAATAGATGTCAGCTCTAGAATATACAGCTCTTGCAAACGCCAACCTTGCCTTTTGGCCACCCAGTAATGTAATTCCTTTTTCTCCAACAAATGTGTTATCCCCATCAGGTAAAACTTCAATATCTTGTAGAAGCTGACAAGCTTCAATAGTTTTTTTGTAAAATTCTTCGTCATATTGATGACCGAAAAGAATATTCTCCTTAAAAGTTGAATTCATGACCCATGGATTTTGCGAACAATATGCGATAGATCCACGAACTTCTATAGAACTATCGTTAAGAACATATAGCTTGCCTAGAATTGCTGATAGAAGAGATGATTTTCCACTTCCAACACGCCCAACTATACAATTCAAATGACCTTTTTCTATAGTAAGATTTATATTCTTTAAAGCATACTGTGGAGAAGCAATGACTTCCTCCTTGTTTTCAGCTTCAAATGGAGCAAAAAGAAATGTAGTATTATGAATTTTGATAGCAGGGTCACCTTGATATGATTTTTTTAACCATTTAACTTGATTGGGATCTACTTCAGCAGCAATAAGAAAATTAGCGATTCTTTTAACTGATACCAGAGCATCAGCTATCAGAGTAATCGCGGCTGGAAGATCCAATAAAGGCCCACTTAACATGCCTAACAAAGATAATGCTGGGAAGACAATATCAACTGTTAAGGGTCTATCTTCAGTCAATGAAAAAGTTGCAAATGTAACAAACAGAATCATAAATGGCATAGTTCTCCAGATAAAAGTCGATAAGACACTAACAAACCTGATTTTTCTTAGATTAGCAAGTTCCTGATCGTTCCTAATACTTTGTAATTTTCTTTTCATAGGCTCTTCCCATGCATATAATTTAATGGATTTGATACTTGATAATATCTCATTAATAGTGGAAGAACGAATATCAGTAAATTTCATTTGGGCTTTTCTTAAACGCTTCGATAACTTTACAACAAGTGAGTTCAAAGGACTTAAACACACGACAGCTATTATTGCAGCTAAAGTCAGTTTACCTATCAAAGCCCAAAGTGAAACAAGACAAACCACCAATTCTATTGGGGATGTAACAAGAGTTTGGAGATTTGAAATGAGAGTTTGAATCTTATTCACGTCAACTGAAACTAAAGTAACAATATCACCAGTAGGGTATTTTACTCTAGATTCACCCAGAAGTTTCAAAGCTTTCTGGAATATCAAACCACTAAGAGAAGAACGGCAACACAATATTGCGTTATAGTTTGATATGTTATAAAGGTTGTTTATGAAAGTTATAGCCAATGAAATAATGAAAATAGCTAAGCAAATGGTAAAACCTTTAAGATATGACACTTCTGTGGCACCTGCAGCATCATCAAAGAATAAAATGATCTGACGAAGTAATTGAGGTTGAATAAAGGATAACAAAGACGAGACAATACCAATCATACAACCCAATGCAATCATTGGGCCAAAAGCAAAAGCAAGAGCTTTACAAAGAGCTATTGATGGTGATTTTTTAGTACTTGTATCCCAATATTTTGATAGCGTTGGTATTGCTGAGGAAGCAATAAAACTTTCTTGAATTTCAGGTAAATCGTCACCAGTCAAAGTTCTATTAACATATGCTTTTTCAACTAAAGGATTCATCCATTCAAATGTAAGCTGAGAGTATAAATTTGGTTTATTAAGCTCTTTCAATCTCCCAGAAACCTTTAATTCATATATAAGTTTGTAAGTCGGAGTCCAATAGAAAGTTTCTAATGTCAAGACGAAAGAAGCATTAAAGATCAATAAATAAATTCTCCATCTAGAAATGTTCAATAATATAGGTAAACTGGTGTAACTTTGATACAATATAATTGAAAAAAGTGAGATGGTGATGGGCCAAAATGTCAAAATACTTGGAAGTGCAGTTGTTCTGGAAGAAGTTTCAAAACTATGCAAGGGAAGAATAACAATAAAAATTAACCATGTAAGCAGTTGGAATGCAAAAGATTTCACCACTTCATCTTTATTGAACTTATTTAACGTAGATAGCAAAAGCATTCCTTCAATGAATATGCAAATAATCCTTACCCAATGCAAAAGACCCGTATTTTTGGGGGCGATTGATCCATACTTTTCAGATTTCCAAATTCTATAAAGATCGAAAACCCCCCATAAGTAAAATATAAAGGATATAACTAAGACTAGCTTATATATAAAGCACGGATTAAAAGAATTAACATCACTGGTTGCAAAAATTGACCAAGAGTTGGTTAAAGTACATTTATCCATAATCAAAAACAAATGATAAGGTTGGAAATTTAACAAGGCTCACAAATTACCATATAAAATGCACTTGACTTAAGAGTGTGTACAATTGAAAGGTTAAAAGTATGACATGTAATACTCAAAGTCTTTCAATGTTTTAAAAGTGTTCAGCTAAATATGAAAAAGCGTTTAATTGAAAACAAAAATTTGATACTCATTATTTTTGAATGATTTTTTTTTTTTTTAATAAAAAGAGTACATTACATAACAACTTCTTCTCTTTGATATCAGAGAAGACTAGAAATTAATTAATAATAGATAAAGAATATTTTTAGAATTTAAAAAAAAAGAAAAAAGTTAGCCCCGAAAACGAATCTAGTTTTCTGTGAGATTACATATCTAAAGCTAGCTTCGATCTAAAGCCAGCTTCAACTACACTTTGTATTTTCCTATATAGAGCCCATTTTTGTGAACATGATAAAAATAGCATTTACTTAATGCCTGTATCGCGATAATTTACCAACGACTCATAAATGATCAAAATGTAATTCTGAAGTAAAATTAGAGATACTCCAATACAATATGTGTGTTATGAAGGACTAAACTACCACGTTATTGGACTTATATCGATCAAAGCTAATAATGAGTTCAAAGAACTCTTAAAGCTAAGCCATAAAAGTATGGAGCAACTTAATTAATTTCGGGATACTTGGCATCTGCACCGCTAGTGGCGGTAAGTGTTCACAATTTTTTTTTTTTTTAACATTATACATCGTCTAAGCCCAAGCCTATTTTTTTTTGCTACATTTATATATTAGATTTATTCCAGTTGCCATATTTATTGAACCCCGACCTATTCACTGAAAAACATGAAGGCCGCATCAATTATAGGCACATTGGTACTTTTTGGGGTCACTACTGCCAAAAATGTAGCCCCTTTACGTATTGATTTTGACATTTATGATGAGATAGATAATCGGGATCTTGTTAAGAGAGCAGACTCTATGGAAATGACATTAGTTAATAAACAACTGTTTTATATCCTGGAATTGAAAATAGGACTGAGAAATGATACTGTACAAGTTTTAGTTGATACTGGTTCACTGGATCTTTGGATTCCTCTGAAAGATGTACAATGTGAAGTATCTTCATATTCAAAGAGAGATATTCAAAGGGTTGATCTTGAAGTGCCAGCTGACAATATTGAAGCTTTTGCACCAAAATTTGAAGAAGATACTGAATCAGATATAGATGACAGACATGATAAAAAAGACAATGAAGCTGCAACTTTGTCAAAACAAGAAAAGTTTGGTTTTTTTACTACAATTTTCGGTGGAACCGCAACAGGAAGAGCAACACCTACAGCTACATCAACACTGGTTTCTACTACCAACACTTGCACTTCGTATGGACTGTTTGCAACAGAGCTGCTGAATCTGTTCAAAGAAAATACTACAGCTCCTGATTTTGAGATTAGTTACGCTGATGGTACTACATCTTCAGGTATTTGGGGTTATGATAATGTTTTCATTGGCGATACTTTAGTTGAAAACCTTCTGTTTGCTGTTGCTAATATACTGTCTTCCGACGTAGGTGTATTAGGAATTGGGTTTCCTTCTCTTGAAACCACTTACGTTGGATCAAGTAGTAATTCGTACATGTACCAAAATCTCCCTGCTAAGCTTGTTGCTGATGGGGTTATAAAGAAGAATGCTTACTCAATTTATCTTAATTCTGCAACTGCTACCAGTGGATCTGTTCTTTTTGGCGCTGTTGATCATGCCAAGTACTCGGGATCTTTACAAACTGTGCCAATCGTTGGCCCCAGTTCTGCAAGTTATTATCCAGATAAAAATAGAATTATTATTGTTACTTCAAGCATAAAGATCAAAGGTCTGTCTAACGAGGTTAATGCTCTTACTTCCAACTACCGTGCATTATTAGATACAGGTCTGACTCTTTCGTATTTTCCACCAGATATTCTTGATACCATAACTAATGCTTTGGGTGCTACATACGCCAATGGGTACTATGTAGTTAATTGTCCATCTTCAAAAAGTAACATTAATTTTGAATTCAACTTTTTGGGTGCCACAATATCAATCCCATATCAAAATTTTGTCCTTCAATTGGATAATTCTGGCAAAAATTGTATTTTGGGAATGTTGGAACAAAGTAATATGGGATACATGATTCTTGGTGATAACTTTTTAAGAAGTGCTTACGTTGTTTACGATTTAGATGATTCTGAACTTTCAATTGCTCCTGTTAATTACACTGATGACGAAGATATTGAAGTCATTAGTCTGCTGGTTCCAAGTGCTACAGCCGCAGCATTATATCTGAGTACCGCAATTGGCTCTACTGTTCTGCTGTCAGCTACCGGCCATGTAAATGGTAGTAGTAGTAGTAACAGTGGAAGTAGCAGTAACGGAAGTGATAGCAAAAGTTCTTCCAGTTCTACAATCATAGTTCCATTTACTATTGCCTTGTTTATTTCATTGACTTCTTTATTTGTTTCAATTTAAAATAATATCTTATGGCCATAAGTTATTTATGCAATTCTTTAAACATATATACTATCAATATGACTTGTATCTCATGCATCACTGTGTAAAATTGTATAAACAAGAAATCATAAACTGATAGAAAATATTCACTTTCGAATATTAACACTAAGTGTCATCTTTTTTAACTTGGCAACACGTATTTAATTTTTATTTTAGTACTTAGGCTTAAATAGAGAGTCATCATATACAAATATAATGTGATCTGCTTACCTAGTATGAAACAGGAGTTGCTTTGAAATTATTAACTTAAACAGGTAATTTTTTTTCTTAATAAAGGAAAAAAGTCAAAAAAAAAGTCAAAAAAAAAAGTCAGCTGTCAAATTGTCATTCAATTAAAGAAATTTGTAATAGCTTCAATAAAAATAAATCTCACTACAACTATGAGGCTTTCGGATAAAAGCATTTTTAAGTGAAAATAAATTAACGGCTGCTTTTTTTTATTTTTTATTTTTTTCGAAAAACAAAAAAACAAACAAACAAACAAAAAAAAAACATGTACAAATAAAGTATATTCCATCTTATTGATTCAATCCGGCACATCGTTCGAATGATTATTTCATAAAATTGGCACGAATCCCATTGGCTCTTGCTTTAACAGATATTAAATCTAAGTTCCAATTCTTAGGAAAAGTTATAATTTAATGAGACGATTGTAGTATCAATGCGATATACCTAAACTAATTGTGAAGGTTCATAATTCATCAGTGATAGACGTATTATTGACATCTTAGATCAATCACTATTCACAGTAAACCTCGGGAAAAAAAAATTATGCAGTACTAAAAACAACCGAATCGGCTCCGGAACTTGGAAAACTTGAGACAAAAAAAAAAAAGCAAAATCTGGAGAACTCGGAGTGCTTCGCTAAAGACAAGGAATTTGAACAAGTAGTATAGTAAAAGAGAAACTGAGTTTCGGAATAAGTAGCCTACTCTTAACTGAATATTCAACAATATATATCAGCTTTGAAAACATATTTTTAGATACATTAATTATAGTTTATCATCTCCATTTAGCTACCCCATTAAAAAACAGTCCTGCATGATCATCTTTACAAATTTCCGTCATTTGATTGGCTGGTTCTCTTCAAGGAACATATAAAGTGGACGATCTTCCCCTTAGTTCAAAATTTTTCTACTTACTCCTCTAAGGTATACAAGAAATGCTTTCCGCTAGACTGATTTCTAGAGGTGCCCGTCGTAATTTGGCTACTTCAGCCTTAACTCGTGATTCTCAAGTCAACCAAAACTTGCTTGAAACTCACTCATTCATTCAATATAAGAAGCATTTAGAAAATGTTAACATTGTTAAGTCTCGTCTTAACCGTCCATTAACTTACGCTGAAAAGCTTTTATATGGTCACTTAGATGACCCACATGGACAAGATATCGAACGTGGTGTCTCTTACTTAAAGCTTCGTCCTGACCGTGTTGCTTGTCAAGATGCTACCGCTCAAATGGCTATTCTTCAATTCATGTCTGCTGGTATGCCATCTGTTGCTACTCCTTCTACCGTCCACTGTGATCATTTAATTCAAGCTCAAGTTGGTGGTACTAAGGATTTAGCTCGTGCTATTGACTTAAACAAGGAAGTTTACGATTTCTTATCCACTGCTTGTGCCAAGTACAACTTAGGTTTCTGGAAGCCAGGTTCTGGTATCATTCACCAAATTGTCTTGGAAAACTACGCCTTCCCAGGTGCTCTTTTGATTGGTACCGATTCTCACACTCCTAACGCTGGTGGTTTAGGTCAATTAGCTATTGGTGTTGGTGGTGCTGATGCTGTCGATGTCATGGCAGGTCTTGCATGGGAATTAAAGGCTCCTAAGATTATTGGTGTTAAGCTTACTGGTAAGATGTCTGGCTGGACTTCTCCAAAGGATATTATCTTGAAGCTTGCTGGTATCACTACCGTCAAGGGTGGTACTGGTGCCATTGTTGAATACTTTGGTGACGGTGTTTCTACTTTCTCTTGTACTGGTATGGGTACTATCTGTAATATGGGTGCTGAAATTGGTGCCACTACTTCTGTTTTCCCATTCAACAACTCTATGGTTGACTACTTGAATGCTACAGGAAGAAACCAAATTTCTGAATTTGCTAACTTATACAAGAAGGACTTCTTAGCCGCCGATGAAGGTTGTGAATATGATCAAGTCATTGAAATTGACTTGAACACTTTAGAACCACACGTTAATGGTCCATTCACCCCAGATTTAGCTACTCCAATCTCCAAGATGAAGGAAACTGCTATCAAGAACGGCTGGCCATTGGAAGTTAAGGTTGGTTTGATCGGTTCTTGTACCAACTCTTCTTACGAAGATATGACCAGAGCTGCTTCCATTATTAAGGATGCTGCTTCCCACGGATTAAAGTCTAAGTCTATTTACACTGTTTCTCCAGGTTCCGAACAAGTCAGAGCCACCATTGCTCGTGATGGTCAATTAAAGACTTTCGAAGATTTCGGAGGTGTTGTCATGGCTAACGCTTGTGGTCCATGTATTGGTCAATGGGATAGACAAGACATCAAGAAGGGTGACAAGAACACCATTGTCTCTTCTTTCAACAGAAACTTTACCTCCAGAAACGATGGTAACCCAGCCACTCACGCTTTTGTTGCTTCCCCAGAAATTACCACTGCTTTCGCTATTTCTGGTGACTTAGGTTTCAACCCTATCACTGATACTTTGAAGGATGCTGAAGGTAATGAATTCAAGTTAAAGGAACCAGTTGGTGTTGGTTTACCAGTCAACGGTTACGACCCTGGTGAAAACACTTACCAAGCTCCACCAGAAGACAGATCTACTGTTACTGTTCAAATTTCCCCAACCTCTGATAGATTACAAAAGTTAACTCCATTCAAGCCTTGGGATGGTAAGGATGCTGAAAACATGCCAATTTTGATTAAGGCTGTTGGTAAGACCACTACTGACCATATTTCTATGGCCGGTCCATGGTTGAAGTACCGTGGTCACTTACAAAACATTTCTAACAACTACATGATTGGTGCTACTAATGCTGAAAATGGTGAAGCCAACAACGTTAAGAACCTTTACACTGGTGTTTACAAGGGTGTTCCAGAAACTGCTGCTGATTACAGAGACTCTGGCCGCAAATGGGTTGTTATTGGTGACGAAAACTTTGGTGAAGGTTCTTCCAGAGAACACGCTGCCTTAGAACCAAGATACTTGGGTGGTTTCGCTATCATTACTAAGTCTTTTGCCCGTATTCACGAAACTAACTTGAAGAAGCAAGGTTTATTACCATTAAACTTTGTTGATGTTAAGGATTACGACAGAATCAACCCAGATGACACTGTTGATATCCTTGGATTAACTACCTTATCTCCAGGTAAGAACTTAACTTTAAGAGTTCATCCAAAGAACGGTGAAACTTGGGAATGTGAATTATCTCACACTTACAACTCTGAACAAATTGAATGGTTCAAGCACGGTTCTGCTTTGAACAAGATGTCTGCTGAACTGAAATAAATTTAGTGGTTGAGTAATATATTTATCGGTTAAAAGCATTATGTAAGAGACTGTAGCAAGTGAATTATTCATATTTAATACATAAAAAATAAGATTATAATTTGAACATGTAGTCTTAAATTTATAGTTTGGCATTAGAGCTTTTTGCGTTTTTAATTTTTCATTTGGCAAATTCTATCATGGTTATATTACCGGCCCGACAAATCTTGAACACTGTATCTTACAAAACTTCATAACAATCATAATATTAACAGGAGTACATACTGATATATAATATATAATATATTTAGTGGTGTTTCTTTAATGGCTCAACAACAAGCTTATCAAATGTAAACATCTGAGAAATGGTTGTTTGTCTCTTCAACATCTCTAAATTATTAATCCCTTCATTGTAAAATGACCTAATTGCCTCAGCATCTGTAAGTGACTTGTTTTCTTTAAATGAATCGACAACCTTACGTTTAGCATATTCACGGAAGTTGTAGTTCTCAAACTTAGAAGCCATATTAAGGAGTCTCTTGTAAAGAGAAAGTATTTGCTTAGGCGAAGTGGACATGCTTAACGCTTTTTCTATTGTAGAGAGTAGAATGTGAATTAAAAAACGGATTCCTTTAATATGTAGGCCATAATCATATAGTAAGACACAAACATAAAAAAAAAGAAAAAAAAAATTAATACTAATAAAAAAGAATTATTAATTGATTAGTTGATACAAAAGACAATTTTCACTATATAATTTATACTAAAAATCTATACAACTAAACCTTTTGGTCAAAATGTGCTTCTGCCTCTTTAGTTTGAGCCTCCATTTTTTTCAAGTATTCTTCAAGATTTTTCTTATCTTGTTCACTCATTCTGTTGTGCTTTTTGTTTTCATTCATCTTTGCTTGAGCAAACACTTCTTCAAATAATCTAGCTTCTTCTTCTTCTTCTGGTGTTCTTTGAATTTTACTCATTTTCTCACCAAAGTATTTGATAGCCTTTGCGGAAGCCAATTTTTGCAGCTTCAGACTACTTTCACTAAAAACTCTATCACATACTTTTTGTAAAATTCCTGTAACTTCAAATTGAATCATAACCCAACCTAAAGCAATAAATTTACCCAACATTAATGTTTCTAATTTCACTTGTTCAGCCTGTTCTTCCACAGTTAATTTACCATTTTCTTCCATCTTCATTTCATAAATCATTTGGGAATTCATTAATTCTTGCATTTCACTTTGAAGCGAGATAGCCAGTTTGATAAGCAGGAAATGACGCTTTACACTACTACCAGTTCTTTTCACCAGAGTAAAAACTTTGGAGACACCAAAAGTTCTTGACAGTGCAATAATACCATTAGCTCTTTCAATATAAATCTTACCAATTAAATGCAAAATTTGAAGCCCAAAACTTTCAAGTTTAAGCTCATTGAATTCTTTATCAAGTTTATCTTCAAATGATTGAAATGAATTTGCATTACTTTTACATGAAATATATTCTTGAATTCTTTGCTCCAATTTCTGGGTAAGATCTTCAATTTTTTTTTCAGTTTCGATTTCTTTTTGAGCGCGAAATTCGTTTATTTTGGCTTTCTTCTCTTGATTCATTTTGATATTTTGTTTCTTGTGCTTGTCCTTTAATTCCAGATGTGAGTTTTCATCGATTTTGACAACTTCCGTAGCACCACTTTCTTCATCATAAACAGGAACTTCTTCTGCAGTCATAATTTCAGTGGCCTGACTTATATCTTTAAACATAGAAATTTCACCGATCCATTTATTAAATTCATCACCACCAAAGATCTGCGAGTAATATTCAGCAATATCTTCTTCGGAAAGTTCGGTCTTACCTCCATTTTCTAAAGTTTCCAATCCAAACTCATCATAGTCCTTTCTCTTTTTAGGGTCCAGTAATACTCCATAAGCCTGTACAAGCTCTTGGAATTTTTTGGATGCATTTTCATCTCCACCGTTCTTATCTGGATGAAGTTTAACAGCTCTTTTACGGTAAGCCTTCTTGATTTCTGCGTCAGTGGCAGTAACTGGCACTTCTAAAATATCATAATATGTTGTATCTTTGACCATTTTTTCTCGATTGTAAATAAAATAATGTCAGTATTCCAAAGTCTTGATTTACAGTGGAAGGGTTAAAACAGATTTTATCAATTGAATGTTAAATCTTACAGGGGCTTCGAGTGGAAAAGAACACCGGCTAGCCGATATACAGTACAACCGCAGTTTATGCACTTATCGTATTAATATCCAAAGTAGAATCTGGTCCAGTCACGTGATACAAACTGCCCGTTTGAGTCTTCCTTATTTATTCTTCAATTGATAGTATGTATATTTAAGAAAATGTTAAGTAATTATTACCAGATGCCTATTCTTTCTACTTGTAGAACTATTGGACCTCAGTTGTACCTGAATTAATAATATTATTAATATTAATATTATTTTCCTCATCAAGTATTAGCTAATATAGCTTAAAATGTTAAAACAATCTTATATGCAATAGCATTAATGTAATATGGTCCCGTGATCACATTTAAAAACTAATAATGATTTGCAATAAACATATTTATCATCGAAGGAAATTTACCATTCAATATAAAGCTAACGCGACATTCCACTTTAAGTTTAAATTATAGCTTGTCAATACTGGCGAAAGGAACAAAAAGAAACATATACTATCTCAATAAAAGACGTCAACTTAAATAATTGTAACTTGTAAATAAAGTTCTTATTCAATACTGAGAACCAAACACTAACTTTAATGCAAGTACACAACAAATGAACCAAAAGTTGAATTGAATGATATTTTTACGCAAATGAAACTATTGCAGTCATTACTAATGTGTGATTTAAGGATATATGTATGATTATATATTGTAAATTTTAATTTTACTTTTTAATTTTAATTTTAATTTTAATTTATTTAATTTTTTTAATTTATTTAATTTTTTTAATTTTTTTAATTTTTAATTTTATTTGATTTATTACAAATGCACATCTGTCTTATTGGTTATCAATATCCAAGAATTTAGCTGCAAAGTCTTCTATGTAAAGCCATCAAAGTCATTAATGTCCTTAAGGCCGACATTTATAATCAAACAAAAAGACGAGGCATCTTAAAATCCACTTCAAAACTACTTTTTATTTTTATACAAATATAAACTATCAATGTATCTTATTTCCCCTACACATTAAAAAGTGGGGTTCTAAGTTGATGGGAAATCGGTCTCCATTTCCGAACTCCGCACCGAGTTTTTTCGAGCCATTTCGTCATACTTATCTCATATATAAATGCATGTTTGCAATTTATAAATTTGACCATTTACTAAAAGTGATAACCTTGAATTGATTACTCATGTCTTCAACAGGGACTGTTACTCCCAATAGCAAAGCTCTTGCAGAGCAATTAGGTGAAGCTCACCTAAATATACTTTCCAAAAAAAAGCTCATAGTATGTCTTGCAGCCATGTCACTTGGACTCTTTATCTCATATACAGATCAAACTTCTATAACCATTGCCTTACCGAATATCGCTAAGGATTTGAACGCTGAAACTACTATTAACTGGGCAGGTACATCTGCATTATTGGCTAATACAGTTTTCCAAGTTTTATTTGGTAGGCTTTCAGATATCTTTGGCCGCAAAGCTGTTTTAATGACTTGCTTGATTATTTTGGCAATCGCCGATTTAGCTTGTGGATTTGCTCGAACTGGGGTGCAATTCTATATTTTCAGAGCATTTGCAGGAATCGGAAATGGTGGTATTCAACTGCTTTCTATGGTCATAATGTCGGATGTAGTAACTTTGAAACAAAGAGGCAAATATCAAGGTATATTGGGGGCAAGTGTTGGGTTTGGTAATGCAATTGGGCCTTTTATTATGGCCGCATTCATCTCTCACCTGCATTGGAGAAATTTCTACTATATGATGCCTGCTTTGGTAATTTTGGTTGCAATTACTATATTTATTTTAGTGAAAAACCCACGGAAAAAGAATTTGGATTCGGTATTACTGCTGAGAGAAAAATTTTTACGTATCGACTACCTTGGTATGCTATTACTGACAGCATCATTAACTTTATTATTAATTCCTTTAATGAGTGGTGGGCTGACATATCGTTGGGACAGTACATTGGTAATCGTTATGCTCATTATTGGAGGGTGTTGCTTTCTCGCATTTATATTGGTAGAATGGAAATTACCTGAATTACCAATGATTCCAATTAGATTATTTCAAAACCTTCTGTTGGCCAGTATTTTGGGTCTGAATTTCTTTTTTGGAATGGCTTATTATGGATTTATGTATTACTTACCATACTATTTTCAAATTGTTCGTAATAGACTGGTTATTGCAACATGTTGTTTCCTTTTACCTTTGGTTTTACCTCAGCTGTGGATTCTGATAGTTGCAGGCACAGTTATCTCATATACGGGGCATTATTTACCTGTAGTTATTGTGGGTTATACATTATGGACTCTTAGTTGTGGGCTTCTATTATTATGGGACACTGATACTTCTTTTGCGGTATGTGTAATAGTTCTTCTTTTAATGGGTTGCGGTGTAGGGTGTACTTTCCAACCAACTATGGTTGCCGCACAAGCTCAAGCAAGAAAAAGTGAACGTGCAGTGGTGATATCTACTAGAAATGTGATAAGACTGTTTGGAGGTGCAATGGGGATTGCTTTTGGATCTCTTATTGTGAGTAATTCCTTATTAAACAAGATTGATCTTGCTCTCAAAAACCCACTGGATTACGGTAACATATCTAAAGAATATCTCATGAATTTAAAATTTCACGTTTATCTGAGAGTTGATGTAACTAATTTATCAGATGCCCAGGCTCGAATCATTAGGAAATTATATATGGAATCAATTAGAGATTTTTTCTACTTGACAATTCCGTTAATTGGTATTTGCTTGTTAAGTACCTTTTTAGTTAAAGACCGTGGATTACAGTGCATTGACGAGGAGCCTTTAGAAAAGGAACACAAAGAAAAGCAAACTAAAGCTAACGAAAAATGCTGATTTCTGCAACAACTGCACAACTCACTTTAATTAGAATCATTAAAAAATCAGTAGAACGAAGCATGGAATATAAGTATTATATTAATCATAATAATAAAACAAAAATAAGCAAAAATTCCAAAAGTATTCCCTTATTATTTAATTATAGTTTTGTTCATGACTTCATTAAGTTCTGGACACAATTTGTGATTTTTTTTTTTTCAATTCCTATTCAGTATTATATTGATAAAGCTAAGTAATTTGAAAGAATTATAAATTGTATTGGTTTTGCAAAAAATCTTGTAAATGAGACACACCACTTCTAACGAAGTCATCGAACTTTTCTGAATCCCACTGATCTTTCAAATAGTCAAAAGCTTCATTTGTAAATTCGTAACTAACATTATCATCGTAAAATTTTGCATTCGTATCATCATCTGTAAACATGGTAAATAAATTTTGTAAAGAGCTACTACCCATCAGATAAGCATTTCTAATAATATTATCAGTAAAATCAGTGAAATCAAAATCCGTAGGCGAGTTCATATAAGATGTGTTAACCTTCCTTAAAATCCAATTGAAAATAAAAGGAATATCAGAAGTAACAAACCTTGCCCCTCTGATATAAATAGCAAATGCAAATGAAATAGCAAACATAGTAAGGAAAATTTTCAATGTAAAAATAATAAAGTTGAGCCAAAGTCTTACAATCCAACGAATAGTTCGTATTATGAATCTCAACCCAAGGTAAGTGAATAAAATTATAAATAACGATCTTGTGAGTAAAGGATAGTGAATAAGTCCAAATTGAACTGCATTAAGACTTTGATTGAAAACTTGGGCCACAATTGTAAAGGCAATTTGTAAAATGCCAAAGATTATTGGTGTTAAATCCATTATGTCTTAAAACTTATTTAATTTGTAAATGTTAGTTGAAGTGGATTCTGATTCTATATTATTTTTTTTTTTGCTTTGCTGTTATATAATTTGTAATTTCTTTTACCTATTTTATACTACTTGGTGTTCTTTTTTTTATTTTTTATTTAGTTGAATATAAAAATCAGCAAAAACTAAAACCCAGTTTTATAGCAAAAAAAAGTTAGTAATTATTTTCTTTAATAGAGTAGTCTCATTTTGGTTCTGGTGGGGGCATCAACCATGATATAATGTACAAGAAAGTGGCTATTTTTCGAACATAAAATTTAGCTCTGGACCTGTACATTGGACCACTGTTAAATTCTAAAACACATTTGCAGTTTGTACTTAATCAGGTAAAAAAAACTTAACACTTTAAACTTGTGCAAATAAAGCATGTTTTATCGCGAGAAACACATTCAATACGTGCATAATCTTGATTCTAAGGTGACCAAAGAAACATTAGAGTATTGGCTTTCAGAGCATTTACGCCTTAATGGTATTTATTGGGGTTCAACTGCGTTAGCATTAATGAAATCTACACTTGATGTGGTTGAAGTTGAAAAATTTGTTGAGTCTTGCTTTGACGATAAAAGAGGTGGATATGGTGCATTTACTGGTCACGATGCCCACTTATTAAGTACTTTATCGGCAGTTCAAATTTTAAAAATGTATAAATTACCAATAAAGCATAAGACTCGAATAGTTGAATATGTTAAAAGTCTACAATTGAAATCAGGTTCTTTTCAAGGGGATGAATTCGGAGAGGTTGACTCAAGGTTCGTATACGCAGCACTCAACTGTTTATCAATTTTAGGTGAATTAACTCCAGAAATTTGCATAAAGGCTACTGAATTCATAAAGTTATGCCAAAATTTTGATGGTGGGTTTGGTATGGTGCCAGGTGCAGAGTCTCACGCTGCTCAGGCGCTTTGTTGTATTGCATCATTGAGTATTTGTAATAGTTTAGGAGAAATCGATGGCGATAAGACTGCACAATGGCTTAGTGAGAGACAAGTTTTACCCTCAGGTGGATTGAATGGTAGACCAGAAAAGTTACCAGATGTCTGCTATTCATGGTGGGTTTTATCATCTTTGAGTATTTTACAGAGACTCCACTGGGTAGATAAAGAAAAATTAATACAATTTATACTATCTTGTCAAGATATAGATGGTGGTTTTGCTGATAGACCAGGTAACGTACCTGATGTTTTTCACACTTGTTTTGGTATTGCTGGTTTAGCATTATTGGATAATAAGCAATATGACTTGGTCACAATTGATCCAGTTTATTGTATGCCAACTGAAGTAACTTCGACATTTAGAAACTAATATCAAATATATGGGATTACTCTATAGTATATTCTTAGTTTGTAGTTCTTTTTTAAAGTTTTTTTTTTTTCTTCGGTTTTTATGTTTGGTTTTTTTTGTCTTTTTTTTTTTTTTTTTTTTTTTTTTTTTTTTTTTTTTTTTTTTTTTTTTTTTTTTTTTTTTTTTTTTTTTTTTTTTTTTTTTTTTTTTTTTTTTTTGCTTATTGCTTTTTGTTTTTACTATTTACCTTTGTTTTTTGTTTTTGTTATTTTTAGATTAGTTTTTTAATATTTTTTAAGCATTGATTTCATTAAAAATATACATGCTCAAAATTTTTTTTTTTCTCTCTACAAAAGTCGTAAACCTGTTAAACTTGAAACTTGTTTATTTTTAAATCGAAAGCTATAAATACATTTTAAGTTATATTGCCAATTGAAGCTACATAAACATTTTAAAGATTTGTTTACATATTTTTTCAGTTGACACTTATTGACAACATATTTTTTTTTGATTAAATGTAGTCTTCATGTAAACCACATCTCAACGTTTTATTATTGATATTATACGATCCTAACCGATAATTCATGTTCCGTATTGTATTGCATTACGTTACCTATTCAGAATTAAAAACTACTTATTGTATGTAATGATTGTTTGCTTTAATATCTTTTTATAGTGAAAAAAGTACTTTTTTAAGAATCATTATCAAAATTGATATATATATATACATATGCTTATTATCAAGAAGGTAGGATTGCGCATATATTTGATATGTAAAGGTATTCATTATCTCAACATAGTGATCTATTAGTATCCCAGATTATTAATTACCGTCTACAAACATGGTAAGTGGTGTTATTATATTTTAAACTTAGAATAATTTTATATTGAACCGTTCTTCTAGAATTAAATAACCAAGCAAATTCTAAATTAATTTTTTTTTCGAATTTTAGACTTCCCCAATAAAAAAATAGATTTAATTTACGAATAATACAATTCCATGCACATATTTTATTTGAGTGAACAAGGCATTCAGTTGCGAAACACACTAATGAGGGCCATAATGCACATGAATTTCAGTTGACTTTTCCATTTCCTAATTGAGCAAGAATTTAACCAGGTACTTTGCATCGTCGTCAGCTGCTTCAGAATTGGTTTCCACCATTGCTTGTGTAGCCAGACGCTCATTAGATTTATTATCATCATTTTTATCATCATTACTATCCTTAACATTATTTGCCAAATCTATATTATCATCAACTACTTTTTTTTCTCCTTGATCCTTCTTTAAACCTTTCGTTTCATCATGTTTAATTTCTTTATGCTTAAAATCTCCTTGCTTAATTTGTTCTTTCTTAATTTGTTCTTGCTTAATTTGTTCTTGCTTAATTTCTCCTTGCTTAAATTCCCCTTGCTTCATATCCTGTTGCTTAATTTCTTCTTGTTTAATTTCTTCTTGCTTAATTTCTTCTTGACTAATTTCTTCATGCTTAATTTCCTCTTGCTTAATTCCATGCTTAATTTCTTCATGCTTAATAATCTCATTCTTCTCTCCTAAGCTATTTTCTGGTTTTGAAATCAGTTGTGTATCCCCGTGAAATTTATCATCACAGAAGACTTTATTTTCTTTTATTGGAGTCAGAGCATTGAATTCCCCCTTCTGCGATAAGCTTATATCACTTGCAGTGATATCAACCATTCTTTCCTTATCAGTGATACCACTTACTAATCGTCTCCATCTAAATTGACATGCATTGGGCGTTCTATCTTCGAAATAACTCAGCATTTCTCTCCACCCTAACTTTTGAACTTCCTTCAACTCTCTTAACAATCTATCTTCTTTACTAGTCCATATGGTCAGATGTTTCAGTTTTTTCCGCGGTTTGAACTGCCTCAGGGGTACATAAGATGGCTGTTGATACTTATGAGTATATTGAGGTGGACTGTAATAGTAAGGAAGATAATAAGGAGCTGGGCCTGGAGGTGGCATATTAGGAGATACCATCATAGCAATTCCCTGTGAACCAAGTTGCTGCCCAGCTGGTGAAGCTCCAGACTGTTGAATATTATTCATATGTGATCCACACTGCAATGGTGAAGTATTGGCTCCAACACTTAATGGTGACAAATAATGCTGATTAGAACGTAAAACTTGATTTAATTGTGGTTGCTGATGCTGAGGGAACGGCAGATGTTGCGAATTTTGTAATAGTTGAGTCTGTTGCACTTGGAGTTGATGAGGGTGCTGATGTAATTGCTGTTGCTGTTGCTGTTGCTGTTGCTGTTGTTGATGATGATGCTGATGATTTTGCTGTTGTTGATGTTGAAATTGTTGGTTTTGAAACAGGAAATCTTGATGCTGTAATGACGAATTTTGGGCTGGATTTATTATTATGGTCGATTGCAGCATTGAAGGTTGGGGCACTGATGGTGGAAGGAAGGGACTACTAAACTGTTGCAGCATATAGTCACCAAACTGTTTATTCATAGCTAACATATTTAATATGGTTTTATTAATACCAAATATTATATTCGCCAAATAGTTAATTAAACCTGAGAACACCAATCCTTCAAATAATATGTTCTGCAAGTTGCTGCACAAAGAGGGAAGATCTCGTACGAACATGCAAGGAAGAGAATGCAGGTGTGTCGGAAGTCGACCGCCAGTGTGACAAGGCGCAAATGCGCATCGTCCTGCTACATCAACACTGGTATGTTACATCAGAATAGAATTTAACAAGGGCTAGATACATGTAATATAGTGTAAAATTGGTTTTAAGCTTACAATATGGATCAATACATTAATTGCACCACATAATTTTATAAGACACATAATTTTATAAGACAAATAATTTTATAAGACATTTTTTAATAATCCTTATTTTATTTTAATTTATTCCCCACTCAAAACTTTAAACGAATTAGAGTCTTGTAGGTCCATGAAATTCATATCGACAGATATTAATAACTCAGATTTACTAATCAGACGCTAGTACAAATTAGCATTCTACATTCTTGGGCTGTTATTAAGGATAGAGAGATCAAAAGAATTATAAATATAAACAATACAATGTATGCATTATCGTATATTAAGTAAGAGTAGTTGGCAAGAAATAACATGCAATACAATACCACATACTGATCTAAAATACTCACTTTAGCATATTGCGACGGAAAACTTACTTTGCTATGCAGTAGAAATATTGTATTTTATTAATATTACGCAACTATATGTATCTTATTTAGCGAGATAGTTTTCGCATGCACTTTTATTGATAGTTTTATTTTTTTTATCTAACAGTTCTATTTTGCTTATAAACATAAACTGATAAAACAGTTTCGCTAATTAATTAAATGAAATAACTCTGAAATTATTATGAAATTGAAATGATTTTATTGTGGTAAGCTACAAGTACTAGGTCTTTTTTGCAATATTTTATCACAAAAAAAAAAACATTCCCGGTGCCTTGCAAGTCATATTTACTCATTCCCTCTCTGGCGTTATTAAGGAATTATTAGACTGTAACTTTATTGAATAATTCCAACTGCATTGTTTTTTATTTTGTTTTTTGAAACAATTCCGCATTGTTCTGACACAAGATAAGATCTAATTATCTAATTTCAGTTAAATTTGTCTGAGTCTGATTATAGAAATCTATATGGAATACAATAACCTCTTTTTTTCAAGAATCTTATTTCTTATTTTATCTAAAAAATGACTTTTATGTGCTCTGTATACATTTTTGGTAGTAAACATCGTGTATTTCTTTACTTGTTTTTTTTTTTTTTCCTTAAAAGAGAAAAATCTAAATTAAAGTACTATAGTAAAACTAAAATAATCGTTATAAATTTAAGTTTTGCACTAAAATAAAATTTAAACCTTAAATTGCTCATATATTTTGAAATTTACCTGTATAGCTATTTTTACTTTTGTTTACTTCAAATCAAGTTGGGCTTATTATGTAAAAAAAACACTTGATGACTATTAAAATCTTTCTGCTACGCGTGTATTTGTTCTATCACATATAATATGAGAATGAACACTTGCAAGAAAAAAATATGCTTGCCGATTCTTGATCATGCTTTTTGATATCAGGAATGTGTATGATCTTATAGTAACATTGCTTCACCCCTACATATTTGAGCTCATCGCATATATTGATAGCATTTAACTCATTTTTACTACGATATATAAGCATTCAAGCTTAAAAACTTCCCACGTACGTAACTAATTCTCATTTCGTCGTATTCGCAACTTTGATGATTAAACTTTTACCCTTATTCAATCCCCACTAAATTTTCTTGATACTTAATAATTAAAAAACGAATTAACTACGAAGGAGACACTAAACAAGACTTTGACGAAATAATACCACAATATTTAAACGATGAAGAAGTGAATTTTTTTCGTTTAATAACACTTCATTTACTTCAAAATTGAATACAACAATATGTTCATCGTGAATAGGACACTATAGACTACCAAAATGTTAATAAAGAAAGCCTAAAACGATCAACTCAAATTTTTCGTCTCATGCCAAAAATTCTTGCAAAATCTTGTCTTTTGTAATATTGTAGATAATAATAATTTAGATGACTTTCCCGATCATGACAAATTGTTTCACTGAAAAATCCGTAGTTCGTCTTACAAATAATAAGATTTATAGAATAAAGCAATGATCTACTAGCTCAGGATCTATCAATAAGATATCCAGTCATTAGATTCAACAAGCAATGTTCATTATTGTTTTATAAGTACATTTTACTTTTAAAATATTTTTAATTTTACTATATTTTAAAATATTTTTAATTTCACTTTTTTTTATTTACTTGTACATATATATTTATATAAATACATATATCTATATTTACACTATTTTGCTTTTTATTTATTTTTTTCATTTTTTTGAATGCAACGAATGCAATAAAAATAATAATATTTCGATATGTAACCCTATTTTATTAAATCATTAAGATTTGAAGCCTAATATTATGGATGCTATTACATGTCCAATATATAATATGAGTAAAACATTCAAACTAATTTTCACTGACTTTTCTAGTTCATAATACTGTTTAATTTGCTAAAAAACCAAAAATATTTTGAATTCTATAACCGGCGGTTTATTATACTTAAAAGCTTTGCATTATTTCCATACCATTCCTATACCCACACAGTATTGTTTTTCTTTTTTTACATAAAATAGATGAAAATAATTTAAATCTATAACAATAGGTTGTTGACTTTGTCTACAACAACAACAAAAAAAATAAGATTATCCTCCCCACAGTCCATATAACCGGGCCCACTCCTCATGTTGGGAAATACCTTGAGGCAGAACACTAGGCCTAATGTATTCTAACAGTTTCACAAAATCTTGTAAACCAACAGCTCGAATTTGGTCTCTTGGAGTTGTCAAAATTTTATCTCCAAGCTCTCTTAATGGCCCCATAGCTGCATCTTTTGTTAATGCTGTGATATCTGAACCTGAAAAACCAACGGTTAAATCTCTAAGTTTCTCGAAATCCAGATCGCTTAATGTATGGTTTTGATGAGATAATAAATGTTTAAGATGAACATATCTAGTTTCGCCTTCTGGTAAAGGTATATATTGTCTTTTAACAAATCTTCTTCTTGCTGCTTCATCTATAGCCCATGGTACATTGGTTGCACCCAAAATTAATACTCGGGAAACATCATCTAATTCTTTTCCTGCAGCAGCACTACTTAACTCACTCCATTGAATCAAAAACTCATTTTTAATTCTACGTGAACTTTCGACCTCACCTTCCACTCTAGAACTTAACAAAGAATCAATTTCATCAATAAAAACAATCAGCGGGGCTAATTTTTTTGCAAGCAAAAATAATGCTTTCACTAATTTTTCACTTTCACCTAGATATTTGGAAGTAAGGGATGAAGCAGAAATAGAAAAAAATGTTGATTTCAGTTCTGTAGCCACAGCACGGGCAAGCATTGTTTTACCGGTACCTGGAGGACCGAAGAGCAAAAGCCCTCTAGCTGGCTCTCTCAATCCTGAAAATAAATCTGGTCTTAAAAAGGGATAAACAACTGTTTCCTTTAAGGTGTTTTTAGCTTGCTCTAATCCAGCAATATCATCCCAATGTACTTCATCACCATGAACTACAATATCATTCAAAATTTGCTTACCAGAATCAAAATCAATACCACGAATCAGGTTAAGTATCTCATCTTCCTCAGTGCCTGTAAGAGTTTCATCATTATGGTCATATCCTTGTAAAATATCGTCCATAGTGGGTGATAATGGATTAGAAGTTTCAACTTGAGCTTTTTTGGCGGTATCTTTAGATTTACTTTCCTTCAGAGGTTTAGCGGGGGAGTCTGTTTTCGTTTTCGGACGAGATGCCGCTTTAGGTGGTGGTGTTTTAACATAAATTTTAGGTACAATAGTTGATTTATAAGTGGATCTAGGCCCAGATATGTCCGATGCATTAGTTGATGGCTTCAGTGGCATCTTCTGGCCAACTTGTGGTAACTTACTTGTATTTGAATTACTTGTTTGAGGTTTACTTTGAGGTTTGCTTTGGGGCTTGCTTTGGGGCTTGGTTATTGGCTTTGCACTCTTTTTTGCTTGAGCTCTCATCATTCCGTCCACATTCATGGGCTTGGGCTTAGAATATACATATTTCGGACGAATCTCAGGTACACTGTTTGATTTCCTTGTAGGGCTCTCACTTCTCAAATAATCAAATGAAGTAGTTGTATCACCGCTATTCATGTCTTCTAGGTTAGATTGTAAATTGGAAGAATTTGTTGTAAGATTAGTTTTAGAATTCGAATAACTCGATATATTAGGCGCCAAAGTACTGTAAGACCCGTTTGAAGGGGTTAAATGTGGAATATTACTTATGGATAATCCTTTAAGATCCTCATGAATTGAATTTTCTTGACAATTATCATCAAATTTTTCCCAGTCCTGATCAAAATCTGTAAACTGGTCATCTAAGGAGGAGTTGGATAAGTTATTATTTGACAACCCCAAATTTGGACTAGGTTTAACGTTGCTACTCGTACTCCAAGAGACATTTGCTGCCTTACTGGCACTTTCAACTGACAGTTTGCTACCATTGATTGGTAATTGTGGGCGAAGAGATTTTCTCATTACTCTAGTTTGTGAGGAGTTTAATGAGCGAGCAGGTGCCCCTTTACGTAGCGATGGTACACTCATACTGGAGGAGTTAGACGATAAAGGTATTTTTTGTGAAGACTGCGCTTCGGCTTTTCTTCTTCTTTGTATTTCTTCGAGCTTCATTTGACACCTAACCAAATGCTTCACGTTCTGATCTCTTACAGCTTTTATTTCTTGAAGCATGACTATATCTTCCTTGTCATACTTAGAGCTTTGCTTTTCAAATATATCTATGTGATACAGCATCAGAGTGTGGAGTTGTTTCCAGGATTTTAATGCACCTTCTATATCACCTTTATCTTCTAATGCTAAAGTTTGGAATGTCGAGTTGCAAAAGTCCATATACCTATGTTGTAGTTCATCTCCTGTGGGCATTGGAGGTGGTTTACGTCGGCTGAACATATTTATAATGGAATCTTATTAAAAGTAGAGCCAAACTTTTTCTGTTGGCATATATTGCTTAACTTTACTTGCTTTAAACTGAAGGTATTAAGAAAAAGTGAGGATGGATACTAAAGATTTATCTGTTGGCAGACTGTACACAAACGGACAGTAAAACAAACATAAGATAAATATTAAATGCGTAACATAAGGACATTTTTAAGATATCAGTAGTGTGCTATACCAAATGTGTTTGATTTGACTTCCGATAATTGCAGAGAATTCTTACTAATTTTGATACGAATACGGCAGAGCAAAATAAACTGATTACGAGAAGAGCAAAGCAAATTTTAATAGAATTGTAATAGAAAAAAGACTAGGTTCACAAGAGTAAAATGTAGTAGCATAACGGGACACACCTTGGTTTAAACCCAATGGCGTATTCTTTGTAACTACTTTTTTCTAACCGGCGGTTTATCAACAGCAAACAACAACTTCACTAACACCAAACTTCAAAACAAAACGTACAATCTCCTAACTTAATAGGCAGATCTGTTAAGTAATCCTTTGATAAGGTAAAAGTTTAATGAGAGCTCCATCGACTGAAACTGTCAAATTTCTAAATCCGGTAACAACTTTCATGGTGATTTTTTTAAAGATGGGAGGCTAATTGAATTTATACTTTACGGCTATATATCCGGGTAACAGATGCTTTTTTATTTTCTATTAGGTAAAGATTTTCATATTTAACGCGTACACACATTTTGAAAAATATTGTGCTCGTGTTTTTTTTTGTATACTTTTTTCTTTATCATTTTATTTTCTTCTTATTGACTTATTCTACTTGTTTTGTTTAAATTTATCTAAATTTATTGCTTAATTATTTTTTTTTTTTTTTTTATATATCTATTAATTGATTTTTTAAAATTAATGCACATGTCTATATATTTATATATTGAATTTAGTAATAAGTACTAAAAATGAATTTCTTGAAACGAACATTTCTTACCAGAAGGATAGTATTCAACATAATTCAATCTTCTTGTAGAACCCATTAGCAAACCAGCATTTATGACTTTACATCCATTATATGTAACTTCAAATGGCCCGATTGTCGCATCATTAATGACTAATACCAGCGGTAATGGCTCTAAACGAAGTACATAATCAAAATAAGGTTTAATAATTTTTAAATCCGGTTTAAAAGGTTGCATAAAGCCTTGATCTAATATAGTTTTCACAAGCATCCTAGCCTGTTTCACTTTGGTGCTTATATGATTATCTGAAGGATCATTTTGCAACAGTTCTTTTGCTCTTTGATCTTCTACTTCACTAGGAAATGTAATATCGTTTCTTTTAAGAACGTGGTTAATGTCATCTCTCATTATGGCAATTTCTTGCAGTAAATAATTAATTCTAGTTGGATTCCAAGCTGTAATAAAAT
Organism: Kurtzmaniella cleridarum; assembly: GCA_030573815.1. Classification (NCBI taxonomy): domain Eukaryota; kingdom Fungi; phylum Ascomycota; class Pichiomycetes; order Serinales; family Debaryomycetaceae; genus Kurtzmaniella; species Kurtzmaniella cleridarum. The sequence continues at coordinate 19,813 of JAJMDQ010000043.1, read as the reverse complement.
TTTCTTTTGGCAAAACTCTAGCAAGTCTTGAAGTGAATACACTCGGAATTCCATTTTGGGGCCACATTTGTGGACTCGATGCTCCTAATGAATTAGTCGATTGCCAAGGATCATTTCTCCCAGGAATAAAAGTGAACTTCACTTGAGATATAAGTTTTGGAAATTTGGGTAATAATTCAGCCAATTTATCAAATAAATTTTTGTAATTAGCTGAAGAAGCAATCGCATTAGGTGATGTACTTGTTGCAGTCAAGGGATTCAGTATAAATGAGCCTGAAAAAACTATTACTAGTGGCTCTTCTCCATTTAAAATTTCATTTTCCAATTTTTCAAAGAATTTCTTCAAGCCAAGAATTGTTTTGTGATTATCCAAGAAGCAGTCAACTCCAAGGAAAATTAACTTATGGTTATGCTGTTTTTCTAAAAGTTGAAGTTGACGTTTTAATTGACGGTCAATACGCATTATATGATTTTTATCATTGTTATTTCCTTCCTCATGTAAACCTAGAAAATCAACGTTCCCATAGGTAGACATTGAAATATCTCGCCTTTCAGCTGAAGGCTGGCCCATATTACTTACATGAAATTTCCCACCAATACTCCCACCAATGGCTGAATAAACACCCTCTACTACTATAAACATACCTACTGTATAGTAAGAACCTTCAGCTTTATAAGCCTGAGAAATGTCTAAGACTATGCGATCAGTTGGATCTTCTAAAGTATAATCTCCAGTCTCATTTTTAGCTAATAATCCGAAAAGCAAAAAACTTTGTCCATCTCTTCCTAGTAAATTTTTCACTGGAGTAATTTGATGGCTTTCATTGAGTTTATAATGGAAAGACGATATGGACGGTTTTTGGAAATTTTCATTCCTGGATAATCGATCAGATATCAAATTAAATCTAGAATTGAAGAATTCAACCTTACTACTAAGACTCAAATGAGATCCACTGGATTTGATTAAATTGAATTGTTTCCTACTTTTATCAAATTGATATTTGGGCTGTTTATCTCCATTGATAATCTTGAAATAATGTGACCACTCTATAGAATTAGGTTTGAGTGCATCATTTTTTTTACTGGCGGGATCAATCTCATTTTCCTCCTTATCCACTATAGTATCAGATCTTGTAATAGGATGCAATTCTTTTGTTTGTAAAATGTCTAAAGATATTTCTCTAACTCCTTTTTTCGCTCCTGAAGATGTAGATACTTCAGCTAAAACCTGCTTAAGGCCAGGTCCATCAATAAACAAACCTCTATCTTGGTTTTTCCATATCTTGGCTACATTTTCAAGAAATGCTTGCAGTTGTGGACCTTTCCATTCACTTCCAAACTTTAAGCCTATCGTTTCAGTAAGGACTTTCAAGGCTTCAGTTTGCACATTAAGACCAAACTTTTTCAGAAATATTCTATACGCAATTGGTCTAATATTTGAAGGTTGTAATTTGACTGGCAACACTGCTGGTGTATCCATAATGTTTAAATCAAAGTCAAGACGCGTCAAACTAAAACATGAAAAGAAATAATGATATTACAAGAAAAAGTAAAACAAAAAATAAAAAAAATAAAAATTATAAAATTGAATGCCAAAATAAAATTAATTAAATTAATGCTAAATAGATTAATTGAGATAAAACACAGAAATTGAGAAAGCCACAATTTCCAATTGCAATAATTAAGGATGGTTTTGTTACATGATACACAGTAACTTTTGGCCAATTTCAGAAAACTAGATTCGTTTAACAATCTAGGTAATACCTGGGAGGTTATAGTCAAGTGTAGATATTCCCGAGAATGCTAATTTGTCTACAATATTAACGCCGTACCTAATTTCATCTTTAAGGCAACATGAACTCTTATTGTAGTCAAGACTAAAGCATTTTTGCTACCATGTGAAAAAGTAAAAAAAAATAAAAAAATAAATAGTAATAATAGTAATAATAATAGTAATAATAATACTATAGTAAAACGTGTAGTTTTGGTACTCACAACTGATATATTTCCTTTAATTTAGTTAATATACCTAGGGGTTGATGTTATAATTCCTGGGTGTGAGCTCACTTTCAAGTCAACATAATTATTTCGATATTCTATAAGTTGATTTAACTGTAAAAGAACATCAATCAATACTTTCATCTCATGTAGAATCCGTTTCTTTTTACCAAAAAAAATGCAGTATTTCTGTCTAAAATCATCATCCTTTAATTCTTGCGAAATATTAAAATTTGATGCTAACAATAAATTCATTTCTAGATTTGACTCATTTAATGAATCATATTGGTTTTGACGAGTTTGTAAAGTTTTATTCAAATTATCCTTTAAATTTTTGAAAAGATAACCAATTTGGGGTTTTTGTAGAATTCTGGGTGGCATTTCTTTGTAATTATTAACCCTTTCACGTATTTTGTTATAACTGTCTAATTTAAAATCTAAATCTCTTGCAATTTCAAAATTATCCTTATGCGTAAATTCCAGAAATAATTTCTGAAATTGATCCCATTGTAATTGCCATTCATCTAGTGCCTTATTAACAAATTTTAAAAGCTTATTTAAGCTTTTATCATGGTTGTTCAGATTGGACAAAATAGAATTTTGTGTTGGTATTTTAGAATATATGCTAGGAGGTAAACTTTGTGAATATGTTTTGGATTTTATACCATTTATTACATCAATATTATCCTTTGCGTTACCATCTATATCTATTTCTTGTTTTTCATTTTCTTTCTCTTTTTCATTTCCATGCAATAATGGTAGTTTCGTCATTAAATCATTTCTCATATTTATATAATCTTGTTGTTTTTTTTCAAAATCTCGTTTCTCTTGGTTTAACTTCATTTGCTCTCGTTCAATTTTTTTGGCCTTTGCATCCAATATTTCTTGTTGTTCCTGTATCGATTTAGATAATTGTACAAGTCTCTGTTTTTCATTTTCATTATGCATGCTTTCTACTCGATAATCCCTGGTCACTTGTTGCATTTTAGTCTCTCGTAATTGCTCTTTCAATTTTTGAATCTCGTTGATTTTATCCTCCAATTCCTCTTCCAATTTTCTTAATTCATCCTCGTATGATATCTTTAGTTGTTCAAATTTGGAATTTTCACGTTGCAACGTCTGCAAAGGTAAAGGTTCTTCCTCTGAAAACCAAACATTTGGCTTCGATTCTTTACCAGCTTTAGGCATTTCATTATTTCCAAGTTTCAGTATTAAGTACAGACTCAATCGGCTTATCATTCCTCCTTTCTTCTCTTTTAGAGTTGAAACTTTATTAGGTTTGGTGATTTTATCATTGACTGCACTTTTGTATAAGAAATGTGGTGCAGTTACTCCAGGCAGAAATCTGTCAATCTTCTTGATTGGGGACGTGTTTTTGTAGTTGGTCGTGTTTAGCGGACTTTTATCTCTTCGTAAAAGAATAGAATCTCTATTTTGAGTCGCTTGAGGCCTAGTATACCCATGGTGGTTTCTCTTTGACTGCTCATATTTTTCTCTCAATGTGCTCATATGAAGATTAAAACATGGATATTGCACAAAGCTGAAATAGTAAGATTATTTCTAAATTTTAATAAAACTAAGTAATGAAATAGTTAAGTAAATAAACTCTCAAGCAAAAAAAAAAAATCAATAAAAAAGAAAAAGCGTCAAAAAAAAAAATGAATGAAATTTAATTAAAGCTGAAAACAAAACTCAAACTTAAAATTTAAAGTTAAATCGTCAATAACCTTAAGTTTAACTTGAATTTTTAATTTTCCATGCTTGATAACGGTTTTTCGCAACAGTGTTTAATTTAATATTCACCCCTCCTTTTGGCTACAGAAAAATAAATATAAATAAATTGAAATATAAAACTCTGATAATCTTTGAAAAAAAACAATATATTATGAATTCAGAATCAAGAATGGAGAATATTTGTTATCGTAAAATATGTATTAAATCTTTGGTTTGTAAGCATCAAGCCCTTTCAAAGGTTGTAAGTGAAGTACTTGAGGAGAGACCGCCTTGATTTTTTCCTTGTTCTTCTGATTCATCAAGACATTGTAATCCTTTATCCTTGATAAATAAAGATGAAATAAGACATAACCCAATGAATGGAATTAAAATATAAAAGTAATCTTTCATGGCCAGTAAATACATTTTTTTTACTCTTAAAATATTTTCAGGTGTTAAATGAGTTTTATCAATCTGACGATAAATATTTTGTTGCAACTCTTGTAAAAAATCTGAGGGAATGTTGTTGTATTTCGAAGGATTATTTCTGGCTTGTTGAATTTCATAAATTAAATGATTACTTATAATTGCAGAAGCAATTGCATTGCCAACTGCCCCACCAAAAGATCTCACCACATTTCTAGTAGATATCACCACAGCTCTATCGGCTTTTTTGGCTTGTGCTTGAGCTGCAACCATAGTGGGTTGAAAAGTAGAACCAACTCCAACTCCAATTAATGCTAAAACAATACAACAAACTGCATTAGATGTATTAAGATTCCATATTGATAACAATCCATTCCCTAACATCCAAATAGAATAGCCAATAATAATAATTGGTAAATAATGGCCACTATATTTTATTGTATATCCTGATACGGTGGAAAATCCTGCTTGACATAAAACTAGCGGAAATAATAAAATTGATGCTTCTACTTCTGTCTTTTCTTTAATAATAATAAAATAATACGGAATATAGTAAAGCGTACTGTAATATGCCATTCCAAAGAAAAAATTACTGCCTAAGATCAAAGAAAGCAGTACATTTTTGAAAATTCTTAAAGGAATCATTGGTAACTCAGGAATTTTCCATTCAACCAAAAGGAAAACAAAAAACATTATACCGCCAATAGTTAAAAATGAAATAACAATCGCTGAGTTCCACTTATAAATTGTCCCACCACCACTAATTGCAATTAATATTAATGTTAAGCTGATAGTAGAAGTAGCAAATCCTAAAAAATCAAGTTTCATGATTTTTTGTTTTCCAGTTAGAATACTGTCTCGAGGTTTACTAGGGATTAAAAAGTAAAGTGATACCGCAATTATAGTAATTAGTGGGGCCATTAGATGATAAAAATTTCTCCATGAGCTTGAATGAATAAAGCCTGCCATTATTAATGGTCCTACAGCATTACCGATTCCAATACTAGCACCCAAGATTCCTTGATATTTCCCTCTTTGTTCCAAAGTCACAATATCGCTAAGAATCACCATGGAAAGTGAAGAAACTCCACCGTTACCAATACCTGCAAAAGCACGGAAAATAAAGAATTGGACGCCAGTAGTTACAAACCCACAAATTAAATCTGCAAGAGCGAGAATAACAAGGCATGATATAAGAATTGTCTTTCGGCCAAAAATATCTGATAACCTTCCAAAAAGTACCTGGAAAACTGTGTTAGCCAAAAGACTTGAAGTACCAGCCCAATTAATAGTAGTTTCAGCATTGAGATCTTTGCCAATAGTAGTAAGAGCAACAGTAACAGAAGTTTGATCTGCAAATGAAATAAAGGTTCCTAAAGATAAAGATAAAAGTACTATAACTATTTTTTTGGTGGATAATAAGTTCATATGAGCATCCCCAAGCTTTTCGTGAAGTTCTGACTTTTCCTTTATCTCAATTTTAACTCTATCTTTCTTACTGTCTTGAGTATATTCTGAGATCATTTTAAATTATAATAGTTGTGATTATATCTTTTAAAATTATAATATACGTATATAATTTAGCAATATATATATATAATTGAACAATTAATTAATTGACTGAAACTTGTCATAAGGGATATACTACCTATAGTCAATTAATTGGATAAGAATAAGCCTAATTTGCAGCGTTGAAAATGCTGCTGCATAGCCTATTAGCAATGCATACTTGTGATTAGATTTAAAAACCTAAATGGATCCTTTCTTATCTAATTTCATTTATGGTTTTGAAAAAAAAAAAGAATCTGTAAGGCTATGTAAAACGTTTTTAAAGCCTCAGGAACGTTTGAACAAAGAATATATGAAATAGCTGCAAAATTCAGTGATGTGCTTAATTGTAAACGTTATTCTGATAATATTTATGCGACGCAAGTTTCGGAAATTTTCGGAGAATTGAATGCAGTTTAGCATCCAATATCAATCTCACCTGAAAGTTCAATTTTTCGACTCGAACTTCCAATAAAGATGTTGTAGCTACCAGTTTGAATAATCCATTGCTGGGAATAAGGATCCCATATACTCAAATCCCTATGTAATATTTCAAAAGTAACTGTTTCAGTTTGGCCAGGTTCTAGAAAAACTTTTTCAATTCCACGGAGGATTTTTGGTGGTGAAGGTACTATAGTACTTGGCAATTCTATATATAGTTGAGCCGCATTTCCTCCTTTGTATTTACCATCGTTTTTGATTTCAATAGATACTTCATAGATAACGTCCCATAATGCAGGATTTCCACCCAAACCCCCGCCGTTTAAGGAAGGACATTGTGGTTGGTCTGGATGATAACCTTTAGGGTAATCATAGCTTTCATCTTCTTCCAATGATCTTATGTTTTCTGAATACAAGTAAGGATAAATGAATCCAGGCACTGGGCATATTTCATCATGGGGAAACAATGCATCTTCTGGATCACAAACATCATCTTCACAAGTATTCGCGACAACTAGATATTCCTCTGGGTAAGGTAAATACTCTGAAGGTGGGTTCTTCTCTATTATCTGTAAATTAAAGTAAGTAAATGTTGTATAGGAAGACCCATATCCAAATTCAAATCTTGGTTTTATGGTATGTTTGTCGAAAAATCTATAATCCAAGTATATGTCCCTGTCAAAATTATCTTGCGGGTCATCTCTTTCTGAAAGATCTTGAACAATTGATGCATAATGCAGCTTTTTCTTGGCAATTGTGAAAGGTAGTTTACCTGAAGGATTGACCTCTCCAAATAATACTTCTGCAATTGCTTGTCCTGTAAATTGGCCTAAAGGTGCTGCATAAAGAACCCCCACAACATTCGGGTGATCAATCCACTTTTCCATTAAAACTGGACCCACAGAATTTACTACTACTATGGTTTTATGACACTTCTCTGATATATGCGCTATCAATTCATCGCCATTATTCCAAAGCGACAAATTTGCTCTGTCCCCAAAATTCCCGTCTACTTCAATATAACCTTCACCTGAATTTGCACCAACTATAACAATAGATAAATCTGCGTAATCCGCCAATTCATCGATATGATCTAAATTCCATACATCTGAAGAGTAGTCAACCACCATTCCCAAATCTCTTGCTCTACTGGATATTGACTCATATGGTGTTATAACGTAAGGGTTATTAACCGCAGCGGAACCCCAACCTGATGATAACACTCCATTGACACATTTTTGATCTTTACAATTGAAACCTTTAGGATCCACACCTGCACCAGATCCGGCAATTAAAATTCTTCGAATGCCATCTTCTTTTGCTATTGGAAGATTATGTCCGTCATTCTTCAAAAGAACTATTGCTTCTCTTGCAACATTGATTGCAATTTCATCACTAAATTTGGATCTCGCATCTACATGCCAATTTTGCTGTATAATCGGGCCAAAGTGTTGGTATGGATATTTTTGACCAAACGTATGAGAAGTCCAGGAACTGAAATTTGGAGAGTCACATTCACTATCAGATGGAAGATTGCAATTATCAAGAGCGAAAAAAGGTGCTAAAATTCTTGTTACCATATCATTCAATCTTTGTTGAGGAAAAGTTTGATTATAGACTGCTCTAGTTAATAGAGGTCCCCAAAATGACTTTCCCGATAACCAATCATCGAATTTCTCACCTGGCATAGTCATATCAAGCCCAGCTAATCCTGAATTAATCCCTGAATGTTGAGCGCCCCAATCTGAAACAACAAATCCTTGAAAACTCAATTCTTCTTTAAGTAAATAGTTGATAAGATAAGAGTTTTCACAAGCATATGTATTATTGATCTTGTTGTATGAGCACATTACACCACCTACACCAGCCCTTACAGCATCAGCAAATGGCCAGAGGTATATTTCATGCATTGCTCTATCTCCAATATTCGAGCTTACTGATTGTTTAATATTATCCCAACCTTGTTGTTCCCATTCTCCCACTTGACGGAAAGTTTCTTGTTCATTTCCAATCAAATGACGCACACATGCAATCACTCCTTCATCTTGAATTCCTTCAATTGTTGCTGCACCAATGACCCCTTGTAAATATGGATCTGCTCCAAAACTTTCCCAATTTCTCCCTCCAGCAGCTTTTAAACCAATGGGTCCAATAGTTGGGCCTAACATTATATGGACACCTTTTTTTGCATGCTCTATTCCCAAAGCTTTTCCACGAAGATATGCAAGACCTTTATTAAAAGTACTTCCTATAGCTAATCCTGAAGGAAAATGGGTAACAAAATCAGTAAATCTAACTCCATTTGGCCCATCTTGAAGACATAGATTAGGGATTCCTAATCTAGGGACAGAACCAGTATTACCAATACATGGTCCTGAACCCCATCCAGTTCCAGTGGTTAAATTCACTTTTTCGACTATTGACATTTTTTCAACTAGCTTGCGAGCTTTATCGTAAGCCTTCTGCCAAATTCTATCCATTCTTCCTCCCAATGCTAACAGTTAGTATTTTGCTAAATTACATGTATTTTGTAATAAAAAAAGAAAAAAAGAAAAGTATAATATAACTTACGAGTTGGATAGTAAGGGTCACTGCAATAGTAGGCATGTGATTGAGTTTCAAACATATTTAATAAAGCCGTTTCATCGTGACTTCCTCTTTTATGTAACTTGAAAGAAGTAGAATTTTGTTCAAGTACAACTTGCTCTTCGTAGTCTAAACTTTCTAAACTTAGACATGATTTTATAAGAATTATTGAAAAAAATGTATAAACTAACATGATACGTATCATTTTGTTTGGCTTTCAATTGTTTTCATTAAACGTATTTTAGCAAAATTTTATATATAAAAATAATGCTGAAGAAAATGGCTGCAAAAACTGTATATAAACATGTTGATACATGTTAAAGATAATTCCTTAAAAATCGGTTAAAAAAGAAAGAGTTAAAAAAAATATATATGTATAAATAAGTATTAAAAAAAAATTTTTTATAAAAGGCTACATAGTTATCAATTAAAGTTACATTAAAATACAAATGCTTCATTTCGATGCTATATCTGAGTGCTCATGCAAGTTGTTACCAGAATTGGTGTGATTACATGCAGTGCAGCGTTGTTGTTGGTGGTACACGGAGAAAGGTCGTCTGTTTTCAATTGAAATGCAGACGAAGTTTTATTTTTTGATTGATCAACATTAGTTACATTAGTTAAAGGTAAAGACAGTCTAAAAGAGGGGGTTGAAATGCTGTTTGAATTTTCCATTGTATCAACAGAAGCAGAAGAGCTTGTTTGTAAATGGAAAAGTTTTGATGATTGAGGGGTATAAATTTTCGACTGCTTAATAAAAGTTTGTGATGATAATGATTCAGTATTGATTAAAGATCCAGAAGATGAAAGATCAGATATCTTTGGAGGATGTAACGTTGGTGGTTTGCTGTAATCATTTTCGACGTTTTCTTTATCAATGCCATACTTGGATTGTTTATGATTTGAATTGAGTATTCCTTTATCTGACATCAGACTTCGTGATTGTCTTTTGAAACCGAAAAACTCTTCAAATTTTTTAAAAGCTGATTCTGAATCTAATAATAATGCACTTTCAAAATATCCTGGTCTTGAATCATCTATTTTCATTTCGTTTTTATATTTGATACCATTGAATAAATTAAATAATTCTAATCTATAATTCTTCGGTAATGGATTATTAGCTAGGTAAACATTATCAAATTTATCAATGTTTTTAATAAACTGAAGTATAATTGGCTTTAAGCTATTCATATCTCTAAGTTTATTTTTTCGCAAATCAACTTTTTCTAATATGCATAAATTATTGAACCCTTCTAAACTTGAAAGCTTATTATTATTTAGATTTAAAGTCAGTAAATGTTTTAAATTTGAAGGAAGATTTTTCAAATCAGTTAATAAATTGTCGGCAAAATTGAGGTATTTAAGGTTCACTAATTCTTCCAAACCTTGAGGAATTGATTCTAATAAATTATTTGAAAGATTTAATTTCACAAGGTTACTAAGTGGTTTCCAAATGTATTTTGGAATGGTAGTAATGGAAGCATCTGAAACGGTTAATTGTTTCAAAAATGACCACTTTTCTTCAGGGAGTACATGATAGTCTTTCTGTGGGGCGGAATTAGTGGAATTCAAAGTTCCAGAACGTTGATTTCCTTCTCTTCTGGAACTCATAATTTCAAATTCAGTGGTGTAATTATGAGTACTAGAATCAAAATTGTATATGCTATTATTTATATTGTCAGAATTTTCATCATCGGATGTTTCATGTTTTTTTCTTTGGGTGTTGAAAGTAGACCTGCCACTCTCATCATCAATTACAAGATTGAAAATCAATTCGCCTAAATCACTTATTTTGGAATTTCTTACAATGAGAATTCTTAGTTGTGAAGCGAGGATATGCCAACCAAAGATTTCATTTGGTTCATAATCACTCAATTCTAAAACTTGCAAGTTCTTGAACATTATCACGGGGACAGATGTATCACAAGGATATTCTTCATATCCTGAAATCAGATTCATTTTAGTTTTGGGGCTTATAGTAAGACATGGAATCTTAGTAAACAGGGAGTAAATATATTTAAGATCCTTAAGTATTACTTTTGGATCTTTTGAAAAGCCAACTGTTCTCCAATAATTGCTTGCAGAAGAAACTATCAGTTTCATGGAGTTTATTGACAGAATGGATTTTGTATCTGCATCAAATTGTCTCAGCAGCCGTGCGTTATTAGCCATAAATGAAATGAATGTTGGCTCATGATGAGGAAAGTCAAGCTTTATATTGAGAGCTCCGACATCAACTCCAAGTGACAGCAGTTGAATTCGCTCACATATATAGTATAAATGATGTAATGTTAACAGTAATCTGGAAGATTTAGTTTGACTTTGCCTATTCTTCAGGAAAAACATCAACCCATTGGCAAGGGCCTCTTCGTTTCTTCTTATATAATTCGACACATTTTGAATAAAGATTTCTCCTTCTATGGAGTTTTCTTTGTAAGTAAAAGCGCCCATTGGGCTGCAATTTTGGTTAGTTGATGAAGTTTAAACAAATGAGTATTAAAAAATAAAAATAGGTTTCAGTTGAAATGTAAAATCAAGGAATTCAATGCCAATGTTTACGTTGTTACCAATTGAGGGATATTGTTACAATATGTATGTTATATGCAGGTGGTAGAGATGATAGAACAATAATTCTCAAGTTGTTATGCAATAGACTTTTTGTTTCTGATTATTTACAATCAACATCCTAAATAGGAAAGTGAAGAGTAAAGAAAACCCACACTCTTAATCAAACTTCTTAACAACAAGGGATAAGCTGATTTAGATTTAAAGAAAAAGAGGAGAAAACATATTTTTGAACCTGCGTACTTCATATTATTGATTTAAATATAGTTCATGATATATAGATTACGTATTATCTTCTTCCCTGCTAGACAAAAAAAAAAGGAAATGTCTAAAAACGCCATAAATATTGTAATGATGATCTGTTTTATGTGTTATTGTCAAATGCTACTTATATTTACAATTTTTATTTTTTTTTCCTTCTTTTTTATTTTTTTAAAAAACCTATAGATTGTTCATTAATTAGGGTTAATTTCTTGCTCTTGTCATTTACTCCATTCAACAGATACATAGAATATTAAAAGTTTCATTTATGCAAGTTTCCCTTTTCATTCTTGATATCAAATTCGTAACATGAATCCACTTCTTTCAAATTCATCTCCACACAATATCTACTTCTCCTTTTTTTTATTATTCTTTTTGCCTGTCATCTCCTATCCCCTATCCCCTATCCACCTCTTATAAGTATGCGCAAATTTTGACTCGTACTCACAGCTTTTGAGATCTAATATCGTTCTGTTTGTCAAATTGTTCATCGGATAATATACTTGTTTCATCTTTGTAAAAACTGGCCCTGTCTACACTCATGGCATATGAACTATTACCAGCTGTTGGATTAACACTTAATCTCTCTAAAATGGAAGCTGGGGGAATTCCAGCTGTAGAGCAATTCGTATCTAAAGATCTTCTTCGAAGTTGTCTCAGCAGCAGCGCCAAAGTCACAATTGATTCGGAGTCCCTGTCTGGAATTGTTGGTGCTGTAACTGCATTTGCAGTACTGGTATTAGATATTTGAGACATGGCTTGGTAATTACTAGGGGTAATAGAAGTCTCTGCCGTTGATGCCACAATAGAATTGCCATCTTGATGTTGGTCACTTATCACAGATGGTGAAACAGTCAGGAGGTTTGAACCTAATGATTTTAATGGTGCCGTACTAGCATTATCCGCATAGGAACCACTTACAGTATCTGAATTGACAGATCCATTCTCGTCAGCGTCGTCATATTCGTGTTCATCTGGTGTTTCTGCAAATCTCAATTGTGAGCTTTGTCCTGTAACTCCTCTTTGGTGACTAACACCATGAGGTGTTCTCTGCTGGCCTTGCATAAGCCTCTTTACCCATCCAAATCTATTCTTTCTCTTTTCGTCTAAGTTAGTATATCATTGGCTTGTTTACTGTTGTTCTTCAGTTTGTACGAACCTTCCGGGGAGCTCATAGTGTCTTAAAATGTATTTTGGAAAACGATGAAACCAAAAAAAAAATGCAATTAGTAACAAAATGAACACTGCAGAAGTGCGATCTTGTAAAGGAAAACGAAATAATAGACAATTAACAATTTTTTGAAATGACTTATGAGAAATGACAATATAATGAACTTCATAGTCATTATATCACCAAATTAAACAATTGTTTGCATTATAAAAACATCAATTTAGCTATTTTTTATAGCTATTTTTTAAACATCAATCTATGACAGTAATGTTTGAAAAAACTGACCTGCATAATACCGCTTAATGAAACAAAGAGCCGCACTCTTAGATCAACTAACTTTGAAAGACAATTGTCAAAAATAAGATTAATAAACCATCATAAGAAGATGGTTTAGTATATTCATTTGTGGAAATAATACATTTTTGAGGTATAATATTGATGGTTTTATATATATATATATATATATATATATATTTTTCAAAAAAAGAAAAAATACTCGTAGACTGGTTCTGTAGTTTTAGTTTACCTTTTGGAAATGAAAAAAGAAAAAAAATCAACTAATCAACTATGTAAAAGTTGTAAATTCTTGAATTCATGTCTGATGAAGAATTCCACCAATGAATCAGATATTTGAAAGGAATGGAATTAGCAAATTATTGTCACCTTGCAAAAAAAAAAAAAAAAAAAAAAACATTTGGGATCTAGTTGATAAGTTCAAAACTCGAAGGCAATAATATAGCATAAATTTGGCATATCTAAAACAAAACTCAAATTCACATTTAGTGTTGTGAAGAGTAATAATATTATAGATATGGTGTTGTCCTTTCAGTATTTCCTTTATTAGGGAAATACTTTATCCCCTATCCTTACTTATGAAGCATATTTAGTAATTTTTATAGTACACAATTTTTATTTTTGGAAAGTAATGCATCAATCATGTCAAAATATATAATCAGATAATAACGCGTAAATAAGTTCACTAGACCATTTATTTAAAAAAATGTTGTAGTGGATCATCGTATAATCTAACTTACTTTTTCCGCGTATAATATTGCGTAGTAAATAGTTATTGGATTTTAACAAATTGTTAATATTAGTCGCTGCCTCAAAAGAACATTTTTAATTTTTAATTTTCTTTTTCAATCAGACCTGCACAATTTGATTTGTTGTCCTTTTCTCAAAAGTTTTGATCAGAAACAAAAACTTCAACACTTCACTAATGGACTTCGAAGAAGCTGAAGACATCAATGGGGTGCGCTTTGCGTGGAACACTTTTCCTCTGACTAAAGCTGAAGCATCAAAGGTTGTTGTACCAACCGGTGCTCTTGTGACCCCTCTTAAGTTCAGAGAAGATCTCCCTATTGCTCAATATGACCCAGTTTACTGTCAAGCACAAAACTGTCGTGCTATCCTTAATCCATATTGTAGAGTTGATCCTGCTGGATTTTGGATGTGTCCAATATGTACTTCTAGAAATGCTCTTCCAAATCATTATCAAGCAATTTCACCAGAAAATTTACCAATTGAATTGGATCCAGCCTCTTCCACAATTGAATATATCACTGCCAGACCAGTTCCAACACCTCCAATTTTTTTCTTTGTTGTTGATTTATGTCAAGATGAAGAAAACTTGAAGGCATTAAAATCAACTTTGATTCTGGCTTTATCTGTGTTGCCAGCAGATGCACTTATTGGTTTAGTCACATTTGGCGCCATGGTTCAAGTACACGATTTGGGTTCTGAAAATATTAATAAACTGTATATTTTCCGTGGTGATAAGGAATATACTGATGCACAAATCTCCCAAATGTTGAACAAGCCAATGCTTCAACAACAAATGGCTGGTGGAATGCCAGGGGTTCCTGGGAATCTTGCTGGACCTCGAAACTCTTTAGCTAGATTTTTTTTACCAGTTGAAGAAGTTGAATTTCAATTAACTGACGTTTTAGAAGGTCTTACCAAGGATCCATGGAATGTTGCTCATGGTGACAGACCTCTTAGGTGTACTGGTTCTGCTCTTAATGTTGCTGCTACTTTATTGGGTGCTACTTTCCCAAATACTGGTGCACGTATTATGCTTTTCTCAGCGGGACCTTGTACTTTAGCTCCAGGTTTAATTGTTGGACCAAAATTAAAGGAACCTATTAGATCTCACTCTGATATTGATAAAGATAATTCCAATGCTAAACATTACAAAAAGGCAATTAAATTTTATGATGCCTTGGCCCAAAAAGTGGTTAAGAATTCACACACTGTTGATTTGTTTGTTGGTTGTTATGATCAAATTGGTACATCTGAAATGAAGTCTCTTACAAATCTTACAGGTGGTACTCTTCTTTTATCAGATGCATTTACCACATCTATTTTCAAGCAGTCTTTCCTTAGACTTTTCAGCAAAGATTCTGAAAATAATTTGCTTATGGCCTTCAATGGTACTCTTGATATTAAAGTATCCCGTGAATTAAAGGTTTCCGGTTTAATTGGTCATGCAAGTTCTTTGAATATCAAAAATAGTAGTGTTTCTGATAATGAAGTTGGTATCGGAGGGACTACACAATATAGATTATGTTCATTGGGCCCTCAACATACTTATGCTGTGTTTTTCGATGTAGCTAACACTCAATCGTTACCTGCAAATGCACAACTGTACATTCAATTTATCACACATTATCAACATTCCCTGGGTCAATATAGATTAAGAGTTACTACAATTCTGAATATCTTGACTAGTGATGAAGCTTTATTAACTCAGCTGTTTGATCAAGAAGCTGCAGCTGTTCTTATGGCAAGAGTTACTCTTTTCAAACTGGAACAAGATGATGGTGCAGATGTATTAAGATGGATTGATAGAATGCTTATCCGTTTATGTCAAAAATTCGCTGACTACAGAAAAGATGTGGACGAACTGTTTAGATTAGCTCCACAATTTTCTCTTTATCCTCAATTTGTTTACTATTTGAGACGTTCTCAATTTTTACAAGTTTTCAACAATTCCCCAGATGAAACTGCCTTTTATCGTCATGTTTTATTAACGGAAGATACCAATAATTCTCTTATTATGATCCAACCAACATTAACATCATTTTCCTTGGATGCTGAACCTGAACCAGTTCTTTTAGATTCTGTATCTATTAAGGATGATAAAATCTTACTTTTGGACACTTTCTTCCACATTCTTATTTTCCATGGTAAGACTATTGCTCAATGGCGTAAGGCTGGTTACCAAAATAATGAAGAATACGCTAATTTCAAGCAATTATTAGAAGAGCCAAAACAAGAAGCAACGGAACTTTTGGTAGATCGTTACCCATTACCTCGTTTTATTGATACTGAAGAAGGTGGATCTCAGGCTAGATTCTTGTATTCCAAGTTGAATCCAAGTACCACTTACTCTAATCAAAATGAAGTTGGTAATATGGGTGCCATTGTCTTGACTGATGATGTTTCCTTACAAGTTTTTATGAGTCATTTACAAAAATTAGTTGTTTCCGGTAGTAGTTAGATAAGATGAAGCAATGTATACATTATTAAAGAATTCTATCGTAAGTGTTTAATGAATTAATTATTTGGCCAATTCAAGTAAATCAAAACTATATAGATACATATATTTAATTTTTTATTTATTTATTTATTTATTTATTTATTTATTTATTTATTTATTTATTTATTTATTTATTTACTTAGATGATTTTTATTTTTTATGATTTAAACTTAAGAATTTTGAGAAACAAGATTTGACAAAGTGAATGCACTATGTCTGAAATTTTAACCAAAGGTATGTAGATACAAACCATCAAGTATCTAAAAACTCATTCTAACTTTAGATGAAATAGCTCTTTATGATAGACAAATCCGATTGTGGGGAATGGCGACCCAACTTCGTATAAAATCAGCTAAACTTTTAGTGATTAATCTTGGAGCAGTAGGAACGGAAGTAGTGAAAAATTTAGTTTTGGGAGGTGTTAATTCGTTAGAAATATTAGATGATTCTGTCGTCAAAGAAGAAGATTTCCTGGCACAGTTCTTTTTGCCCAATGATGATACCATAGTTGGATCTTTAAAATTGCCCTTGGCAATTCCTCAAATACAAGAATTAAACAGTCGAGTTAATTTAACTATCAATACCAATTCACTTGGTAGCCATAGCAAAGACTATTTTTCACAATTCGATCTTGTTATTGCAACTGAATTATCCAAACAAGAAATCATTAGTCTTAATCATATTACAAGAGAATTGGGGATTCCATTATATACCGCTGGTGTGCATGGGATGTTTGGGTATATATTAACTGATCTTATTAGCCATGAATCTGCCCTGGAGAAAGATATTGGGAATCAGCTGAGAGTGGCAGGAACAAAATTAGCTCCCAGAAAGACTATAACAAAAGTGGACTATAATAGCAAATCAGGTAAAGAAAATGTTGTTATATTGGATGAATTTACAATGATGCAAACGATCTTTGAATCTGATGCATTGCCTAAGCAATTAAACAGAAGACAGTTAAAACGACTTCTGGCAGCAGTACCATTGGTATTATCATTATTTGAAATTCCACGTCCGCAAAATTTAGAAGAAGATATAGACATTAATTTGTTAACGCAAGAGGTGGAAAAAACGTGTATGAAATTGAATATCCCAAGGCAAGTTGCAACCAAAGAGTATATACAATTGTTTGCGAAGCAAGCTTATACTGAATTTTCTCCTGTGGCTGCCATTCTAGGTGGTTGTTTAGCTCAGGATGTCATACAATTTTTGAGTAAGAAAGAAAGTCCAATAAACAATTGCTTGATTTTAGATGGTATGAAATCAGAAATGCCAATTTTTACTTTATAGGAGTGTTATCGAAAAGAAAAACTGAAACGAAAAATTCAAATGAAAGATGAAAGGTAGATAGAAATTTCAAGCCATACGAAAATTAATTATAGTTCAGAATTTTAATATTATATTACTTACTAGGAGTTCCACTGCGGCCTTTTCTTTTCTTTAAGTGTGAAGTTTGTCTTAAAAACCTCCATGATTTACTCAATTTTAACTTTAATGCTTCTGATTTTTCTTGTTCAATTTCTATTTCTGCCATTATTGCATTCCTTTTCTTACTAAAATCTTGTGCAATATTATCTTGTGTAGTCATAGATTCTTCTAGTTCTTTTGTAAGCTCTAATCTTTGCCTTTCTAAATCTTTGATTTGATTTTCAGATTCAAAAACCAGAGATTCCGCTTTTGTGATTTCCTTCGTCATATATTCTTTCTCTTCCATTTTAAGTTTTATTTTATTGAGTTTATTTTGAATATCCTTTTTCAACTCCCAAATTAGTATTTGGTTATTGTAATACAGACGAAGTTTTAATGAATTCACTTTTCGTTTTTCAAGATAATTATCGAGATCATTTTGTAATTGGGTTATATTTTTCTTTACTAAATCTAATTCAATATTTTTTTTAGCCCTCTTGTTTTCTGCAGCATTGATACGTAAATTTGCGTGATCCACATCATCAATAATAGTCAGTAAAACTTTCCTTATGTCCTTTTCTCGTCTTCCGACTTTATTTTGAGAAACTTCGTCATTAAATTTAAGATACCATTCATGTTCGTTTTTGATATTTTTCCACTTAAGATATGTTGTATTCATACTTAATATTAATTGATGAGTTAAAGTCCTGGTGTTACTATTACTTGATTCTCTTTGAAATATACCCAGTAAAGTATGTAGACTTTTATGAGGATTAGTTACGTATTCATTACGTTTTCTGTGCTCATAATATGATTCTTTTTGGCCATCTAAACTAGGTCCATTATCTATAGTATCATAAGGTGTATAGTGATAATGTGCCTCTGTAAGTAACGATCTTTCAACGTCTTGAGGTGAAAAATGAGGAATATCTGGTAATTCTGGTAATGGCCATGCTGGGTGTTCACCTTGAAGTACTGCAGTAACAAATGGGGCCAAATAATTCAAATTTTGAATATAAATCGGGTTAAGATCAGGAGGTAAAATACCGATATGCTCTCTTAAGCAAACAATTGAAGATATAAGATTATATAGATAAGTTTCCTTTGATTTAGTTGATTCTTGATTTTTTTGATCATTTTTATAATATAATTGACAATGCTCAACTGCTTTCATAGGGATTAATCTGATAATAACTGCAGAATCCAGGCGATTTTGCGTCCTCAATTGTTGGAAAAAAATAGATTCTGTATCAACGTTACTATCGAAAACTATTATCATATCAAATGCAATCTTAGATATATCATAATCTTCTTTGGTAAGTTTACCATCTGATGGTATTAAATGAATCAATGTGTTTTTGTCAGCTCCAGTTCTCCCTTTACCACCTCTGATTGTATTTCCAACATATCTCTTTACAGTTTTATCACCTTTACAACCTATCAATAATGCTTCTATAAGATCGAAAATTTTAACCTTATTCTCTGTGACTATGGCTATATTTTTATTAATTTTCCCTTTAGACGAGATGATCACATTCATAAGATCTCTGAGAACTGAGAACTTCCCTGAAGTTTCAGCTAATTTCGACAGCATATCTTTTTGAGCTAAGTTTTTCGGCATATAATGATCTATTAATAAATAGGGGTGTAGTGATACTACTATACAATTTTTATAACAAATTTCTAAAGATTTAATTACCAGGTCGTTCAGATCGTCAGTCTCTGAGAATTTTAAAATATCTGGATAATGAAGAGAAACGATTTGGTCAGTCAATTCTTTTTGAAATTCAAACATCGGAGTCGGAAGGTTATATTCCCCAGAGTTATTAACATCCAGAAGTTGAAGATCGATTATCGGAGGCTCTGGTGTGCCATCAAGTATTTTCAAAAGATCCATGACAGTAGTTTGTATACTTGAAAAAAAATTGATAAAGGAATTGTAAACAAAAATTAGAGCATGAAACGCTAGATTGATTGTACTAACAATTCGCATACAGTACGTATTTGAACTTTAACTTGAGATAATGTTTTTTTTTTTTTTTTTTTTTTTTGTACATTTGCAAGGTCCCCATACATATAATAAGTTACAGTTTTATTTAAATGCTCTAACTAAATCAAGTTTTACTATATATTACAGCCATAATTTTACAGTT